>VZQC01012005.1:5062967-5080029 GCA_009823505.1 Rhizomys pruinosus | reverse complement strand
AGAGAGAGAGAGATCCTGCAAAACCCAGGTTGAACTTGCTGGATGCCCCATGCTACCCAGATCCCGGGGGTAGAGGGAGAGCAGCTCTCTCGACTCTGCTCTGTGGAGAATTGCTTATGGAGGTTTGACCCTTTGTGGGCTGCCAGTCAAGGCTGTGTAGGGATGTATGCTCCATTAGGGTCCTGACTACTGGGCTGTGTCCCAAAATACCTGGTTTTTGTATCCTCTGTCCTGTCCTTGGCTCCCTGCCTTGATGGAAGGGCTTGTGGCTAGAGGCCTCATGAGGCCATGGAGAAGGGTGGTGGCCACTCTTGCCAGCCTCACAATGATGAGGGCACCTTCAGAGCTTGAGGTCCACCTGGAGAGAGGCAACACATGGTAGTGAGTGGGTCAAGGCTTCTTTGTCTGCAAAGCCCCCACACTGGAAGAGGATGGGGAAGGAGGGGAGGAGAGGAGAGGAGTTGGTGGGCTGCCCCATTGTCTCCTCTGGTTGCCTGTACCTCCTTCCTCCTGGGCTGCCTTGAGTCCACTTGCTGTCTGTCTCCTGGACAGGAGGAAGGGTTCAGGTATGTCTCAGGTCCCAGGGTTGGAAGGAAACTCTGATCTGGAATCTTCCAATCTCCCCACAACTTCCATCCCTCTCCTGGAGCCTTGGGGACACCAGCCAGCACTCTGTTACTAAGGATTTCCCCAGTGGCTTCTCTGGAAATGTGCTGGGGAACTGCTGCAGTCCTCAGAGGGACCCAGCATGGTGAGCCACCTGGACCCCAGCCACGCCATCTTCTACTCACCCCAGTGAACAGCTCAGATGTCTTCCCTCCACCCCCTCCACGAGCCCTGTGTGAGCCCTGGCAACAGGAACTCCAATAGATTTTCCAGTGAAACAGTTATACGAGAAGGGCACATGCCTGGTGCAGCCCATTCGGTGGGTAGTCGGGTAATGGCTTCCAAACCACCCCAAACTATGGCCAAAGGTTCAGAAGCCAATGAATGCCCAGCAGCTCTCGGCATGAGTATTCAGCCTCAGCTCACTGGGTCTCTTGGCAAGCACCCATCTCCCAGCTGGACCTAAAACCTCAACCAGAAACCTGCTGGTGGAACTCAGGATGTGGGAAAGTCAGTGAGTTCCGAACGTCAGAAGGCCTCGGAAGACATCAAGAAGTGGCTCTTGCCAAGGAAATTGTCCACCAAGACAGATCTCTGGCAGACATTTTGGATCCAGACTCCAGGATGCAGACAATGATGGACCTGATGGAGAGTTTGATCCCCACAGATGCTAGTGTGCTGAAGGGAGGCGCTGTGAAGAGGAGGGCCTTGTGCCCTGCCTATTACAGTGTGTCTGCTGCCAAGGAGGAGCTTCTGAACAAAATAAAGGCTATGCCAGAGGAGGTGAATGACAAAGAGGAGCAAGTGGACGGCAATGAAAAGAAGGCTGAGCTCATTGGAAGCCTCACCCACAAACTTAGACTGTCCAGGAAGCAAAAAGAAGTCTGCTCATGGACATCAAGCTTAACAATGCCTGGGGAGAAGAGGTGGAGGCTTTGACCTGCAAGCCCAACGAGTTCGACAAGTACTGGATGTTCATAGGAGACTTGGGCAAGGTGGTCAACCTGCTGCTCTCCCTTTCTGGACGCCTTGCCCGTTTGGAGAATGTCCTTAGTGGCCTTGGTGAAGATGCTAGTAATGAAGAAAGGAGCTCTCTGAATGAGAAAACGAAGGTCCTGTCCTCACTGGCAGCATGAGGACTCCAGGGAGCTCAGGGGCAATCTGGACCACAGGGATCGTGTGATGCCGGACATCCTGGCCAACTACTTGTCGGCTGAGCAGCTCAGGACTACCAGCATTTGGTGACGATGAAGTCCACGCTCCTCATTGAGCAGTGCAAGCTGGATGACAGAATAAAGCTGGGCCAGGAGCAGGTCAAATGTCTGCTGAAGTCTCTTCCCTCAGACTTCACACCCAAAGCGGGACCCCTCCCCCTCCCCCCATTGGTAGCTCCACAGCCTGGCCTGTGGCCTATGCTACCTGGGCTTAGTTAGGGAATGACTTCAGTACCATCATGTTTTTCTTTTTCCTATAAAAGGGAGAGGTAGGAAGGTTTCTCAGCATCTGGAAGGTAAACTTCGTTAGGGCCCATTATAAACAGTTAACCCCAATAGTATTCAGAGAGATGCCCAGTGTCTGTGACTCAGGCAGTCTGAGGTTCCTCTTTCTTTAACGTTCAGATGGGTCAGCCCCTCTGCTGGCATTTCCCAGTCCATCCTGCACAGCCAAAAGTTGTACATTTTCAGGCATTTAGATTGGTGTTTTTACCTGTGGGAACATACAAATCTCCTCCCATTGTTAGTTTCAAGATCTCAAAATTGAAAATTTATCAATAGGATTGGAACACGGAGTTTTGCATTTGTATCCCAGAAGGGATACTACCCCACCTCCCACCTCCCTCCTTTTGTTTTTTAAATTTTTATGTTTTGACCTATAGATGCCTAAGTTGTATTACACATACCCATAAACAGGAGCCAAGGCATAAGTTTTCATTAAATTTACCCAAACTGTTTCTCATTGACTGTATGCTACTTATTTGGGAAGGAAATTTAAACTTAATTCCTTTAAATTGTCCTACAAGTAAAAGAAAGTGTTACAATGTGATGTTGTATAATTCAGAAAAATATAGAGACCATTTGTGTACCTTAACCCCAAAGTTACTGTTGGAAGTTCAATACAAATTATAAATAAAACAATTAACATTTTATATTCCCAATTAGTTCAAATGTATTACCATTTTCACCAAAACCTACACCTAAATTTAACTAATCTAAACAATTCACTAAGCCTTAAAATATCCTATACTTGGTGGATAAAGCTTGGGCAGAGTTGAGTACCTGCTAAATAAATTTTACCCAATAAACACTTTGCTCTTTAACGCTATATGACTGGACTAAGACTTCTACTTATTTGGGAAGTAAAATTTAAGCTTAATTCCTTTAAATTGTCCTACAAGTAAAAGAAAGTGTTACACTGTGATGTTGTATAATTCAGAAAAATATAGAGACCAACCCAATACAAACTATAAATAAAACAACTAGCATTTTATATTCCCAGTTAGTTCAAATGTCAGTATCTAGCTCCTTTTTTTTTTTTTAGCACAAGCATCCTTCATATAAAACCAATTTGCAAGCAGTTGTGCCCCAGCCCACACAGCCCAAGGCTCCCACCATCCAGCTGGAGGGGCTTGAATGTTCAATCAAGTTGATCAAATAAGTGTCCAGACTATATTGTCGTAGTTTTACCGTTCACCCCAATCGCAGCCCCTACAATATACCACTCCCCCTCTTCCACAGATTGTTCCTTAGGCTTAGAGATGGGGCACAGGTGGACAAGAAGCACAACAGTCTACTTTGTCTGGAGATGTCGTTTTGGACTCTAATCAGTTCTGGCTGTTTCCTTTCGTGGGCTGACCGATTGCCCAGGGACAGGCTTTCAATCCTACTAATGAAGCATAAGCGATTAGATATATATGTATTTAAACATTGCTAGTTACTATGGTAGGTTACTTTGGTATAGACACAGATGTTTGGATGGTGTGTTAATCCCTGGATTACTTTTTTTTTCCCTGAGAGAGATGACAAGGCCTTACTGTGGCATATAAATCTCCTAATCACTAGAAGGTATAAGCTTGTGGCAACATCCACGAGTTATTCCTCCAAGGAGAGAGCTAATAATCAAATAAAGTTGGGATATACAGACATATGGCTGCCACTGCTGCACAGTATCTCCAAGCAGGTGAGGTGTAGCTGATGTTGGTGGAGGAGTCTTGCTTGACTCAAGGAGACCAACATTTGCTTTATTGGTTCAGTGGCCTTTGGTAACACTCTCTGGTATTCCAGAGACCAACTGTACACTTGTAAGTGCGATCTCGATACAATCCTCCCATGGTTACATCAGGTCATTGACAGCAGGGCGGGCCTTACCACCTCTTTTCTTGCAGATATCCCAGTTTACAGGCAATAAGCCTTAACCTTTTTTGGGGGGGGGGCTTGGGTCCCCTGGCTAGCATCTCCTTGGCAGAATAATCCATTGCTGCTATCAGTGCTCTCTTGTATTAATTATATGAACTACTTAAAGAGACTTTAGTATTATATTTGTTTCTGAATAGACAATAATCCTTTTTACAGTTCCTATGTATATTAGTCAATTAAAGAAAGCAGTTTTTCCAGTTTTATAAGAGATTACTTCTATAACAGTCAGCTCTAATTTACCATTAAAGGATGACTTCATTACCACCCTGTTTTTCTTTGTTCTATGAAAAAGAGGTAAGGAGGTCTCTCATATTGAAACTGTGCTGCACCTAGAAGGTAAAGTTCATTAGGACTCACTGTAAACAGATGTTACACCTATGGTCCTCAGAGATGTTTGATGCCTGTAGCAGTCTGAGGCTTTTCTTCCTTTTAGTGTTAAGATGGGTGAACTTCTCTGCTGGTATTTCTTGGTACAACCTACATGACGGAAGGCTGTATCCTTTCTTTCTCAGCCTTTGAGTTGGTGACGTTTTGACCTGTGGGAACATACAAATCTTTTCCCATGGTTAGTCTTAAGATTAAATTGAAAGTTTTTGACAAAAAGGTTTAATATGTAACTGTATCTCCCCTTTTTAAATTTTATTTTTTTTTTTGACCCATGAGTCTCAAAAAGGCAGTTGTAGTACACATACCTATAGGCAGGGATCAAGGTGTAAATTTCATCAAATTTGTCCATGTTTTTTTTGGGGGGGGGGGGTTGCATGTTGTTAATTTGGGAAGCAAACTTAAATCCTTAAGTTAAATTATCCTACAGGTAAAAGAGGATGTTACAAGATGATACTGCATAACACAAAAATTATAGAGAACATTTGTATATGTTAATCCCAAAGTTATTGTTATATAAATTTTAAGTAAAATACCATGTAATTTTAAATTAAATATACATTAATAGAATATAGACCCATGTCCCTCTCCCGCCCCTCCCACCCCTCCCGGTTCACCATTTCAGTCAGTTTTCTGATGCAGTCTTTCTGTTGTTGTTCTTTTAATATGCATCCCTCTTCACAAGAAATATTAATAACTGGGTTATTGATGCTAGCATCCACATATGAGGGATACCATTCGTCATTTGTTTTTCTGTGATTGTGTTACTTCACTTAATATAATATCCTCCAGCTCCATCCATTTACCTGCAAAGTTCATGATATCATCCTTCTTTATTGCTGCATAGAACTCCATTGTGTACATGTACCACATTTTTTCTATCCACTCATCAGTTGAGGGGCATTTGGGTTGGTTCCAGCTTTTTGCTATTGTGAACAGAGCTGCAATAAATATAGCTGTGCATGTATTTCTGCAGTAAGATGAGTCTTGTGGGTATATACCTAGGAGTGGTATGACTGGATCAAATGGCAAGCTCATTTTGAGTCTTCCAAGGGTTCTCCACACTGCTTTCCATAGTGGCTGTACCAGTTTACATTCCCACCAGCAATGGATGAGTGTTCCCCTTTCCCCACAACCTCTCCAGCACTTGGTATCATTTGTTCTCTTGATCCTGGCCAGTCTTATCGGAGTGAGGTGATATCTTAGAGTGGTCTTAATTTGCATTTCCCTAACTATTAGTGACGTTGAACAGTTTTTAAGATGCTTCTCAGCCATCTCTAGCTCCTCCTCTGTGAAGTCTCTATTCAGCTCTTTGCTCCATCTTTTGAGTGATTCATTTGTTTTCTTTTTTCTTTGTTTTTTCAGTAGTTTGTATATTCTGGAAATTAATGCTTTGTCAGATGTATCTGCAGTAAAGGTTTCTTCCCACTCAGTGGGTTTTCTCTTTACTTCCTTTATTGTTTCTTTTGATGTACAGAAGCTTTTGAGT
The DNA here is from genome assembly GCA_009823505.1 of Rhizomys pruinosus. NCBI lineage: Eukaryota > Metazoa > Chordata > Mammalia > Rodentia > Spalacidae > Rhizomys > Rhizomys pruinosus. Next base: position 5,074,137 of record VZQC01012005.1, on the reverse strand, counting down.
TTAATGAGGTCCCATTTGTCAATTATCGATCTTATTTCTTGTGCAGCTGCTGTCTGATTTAGGAAGTCTTTTCCTACACCTATGTCTTGTAGTCTGCTGCCAAGTTTTTCTTCTATTACCTCCAGAGTTTTGGGTTTCACGTTGAGGTCTTTAATCCATCTGGAATTGACTTTTGTGCAAGGCGAGAGGTAGGGGTTTAGCTTCATTCTTCTGCAAGTGGTGATCCAGTTTTGCCAGCACCACTTGTTGAAGATGCTGTCTTTCCTCCATTGTGTCTTCTTGGCCCCTTTATCAAATATGAGGTGGCTGAAGTTGTATGTGCTCAGGTTTGGGTCTTCAGTTTTATTCCATTGGTCAACTGATCTGTTTTTGTGCCAGTACCAAGCTGTTTTTATAACTATAGCCCTGTAGTATAGTTTTAAATCTGGTATAGAGATCCCCCCTGTATTGCTCTTTTCGCTCAGGGTTGCTCTGGCTATTCGGGGTCTCTTGTTTTTCCAAATGAAATTGAGGATTTTTTTTCCAAACCTGTGAAGAAGCTCTTGGGGATTTTGATTGGGATTGCATTAAATCTGTATATGAGTTTAGGTAGAATGGACATTTTTACTATATTTATTTTCCCAATCCATGAGCATGGGAGGTTTGTCCATCTTCTGATGTCTTGTTCAATTTCCTTCTTCAGAGGTTTAAAGTTTTTGTTGTAGAGATCCTTGGTGTGTTTGGTTAGGTTTGTTCCTAGGTATTTTATTGTTTTTGAGGCTATTTTAAGTGGGAAGGTCTCCTTGTAGTCCTTCTTCAGTTGCTTATTGTTGGTGTAAAGAAAGGCTACTGATTTTTCTAGATTTATTTTGTATCCTGCCACTTTACTGAAGTTCTTAATCATTTCTAGGAGTTTACTGGTGGAGTTCTTAGCATCCCTTAAGTATACAATCATATCATCAGCAAAAAGGGATAGTTTAACTTCCTCTTTTCCTATTAGAACTCCTTTAATTTCCTTTTCTTGCCTTATTGCCCTAGCAAGGGTTTCAAGCACTATATTGAAGAGGAGTGGTGACAAAGGGCAGCCTTGCCTAGTTCCTACCCTTAAAGGGAATGCCGCTGTCGTTTCCCCATTTAGGATGATATTGGCTGTGGGTTTCCTGTATATGGCTTTGATTACATTAAGGAATGATCCCTCCAATCCAATTCTTTCCAGGACTTTAAACATGTAGGGATGTTGAATTTTGTCAAAGGCTTTCTCCGCATCAATTGAGATGATGGTGTGGTTTTTGTCTTTCAGTCCATTTATATGCTTGATGATGTTTATTGATTTTCGTATGTTGAACCATCCCTGCATCTCTGGTATGAATCCAACTTGGTCATGATGGATGATCTTCTTGATGTGTGTCTGTATGCGATTTGCCAGTATCCTGTTTAGAATTTTGGCATCTGTGTTCATTAGGGAGATGGGTCTATAGTTCTCCTTTTTGGTTGCATCTTTGCCTGGTTTTGGTATTAGTGTGATGCTGGCTTCATAGAAGGAATCTGGGAGAACTCCCTCCAATTGTATCCTTCTAAACAGCTTGAGTAGTAATGGTTGTAGGTCTTTTTGAAATATTTTATAGAATTCTGCTGTGAAACCATCTGGGCCTGGGCATTTTTTGTTTGGGAGGCTGCTTATTACATCATCAATTTCCTCATATATTATTGGACTGTTTAAGCTGTCGATCTCTTCTTGGTTCAGCTTTGGTGGTTCCCAGGTTTTCAGATATTCATCCATTTCTTCTAGGTTTTCAAATTTAGTAGAGTATAGGTTTTTGAAGTAATCTCTTATGGTTGTCTGGATCTTTTCATTGTCTGTTGTGATATTTCCCCTTTCATCACAGATTCTATTGATTTGGAGTTGTTCTTTTTTTCTTTTAGTTAACTGGGCTAGAGGTCTGTCTATCTTATTTATTCTCTCAAAGAACCAACTTTTTGATTGATTGATTTTTTGTATGGTTTTCTTTGTTTCTATTTCATTGATTTCTGCTCTGATTTTTGTTATTTCTTCTTGTCTGCTGCGTTTAGGGTTCATTTGTTGTTCTCTCTCAAGTACTTTAAGCCTCTGTGTTAGATCATTCACTTGTGCTCTTTCTGTTTTTTTAATGTAGGCACTTAGAGCTATAAACTTCCCTCTTAGGACTGCCTTTAAAGTGTCCCATAGGTTTTGCTGTGTTGTATTATCATTGTCATTCAGTTCCAGGAATGTTTTTATTTCTTTCTTTATTTCATCCCTGACCCATTCATTATTCAGTAGAGTGTTGTTTAGTCTCCATGTGTTCTTGTACGGTGTAGGGCTTATCCTGGTATTGATATTGAGCTTTATTGCACTGTGGTCTGATAGAATGCATGAAATTATTTCAATCTTTTTGTATTTTTTGAGTTTTTCCCTGTGTCCCAGTATATGGTCTATTTTGGAGAATGTTCCATGGGGTGCTGAGTAGAAAGTGTATTCTCTGGTGTTTGGGTGAAATATTCGATAGATGTCTGTGAGATCCAGTTGGTGTATTGTATCATTCAGTTCAGATGTCTCTTTGTTTATCCTTTGTCCTGTTGATCTGTCTAAAGGACTTAGTGGGGTATTAAAGTCCCCTACTATTACTGTGCTGGGGTTAATTTGAGCCTTGAAGTCCTGAAGAGTTGTCTTTACAAAGTTTGGTGCGCTGGCGTTTGGTGCATATATATTCATGATTGTGAGGTCTTCATCGTTAATTGTTCCTTTAATAAGGATGTAGTGGCCCTCTTTGTCTCTTTTGATTTCTTTTGCTTTGAAGTCTATTTTATCTGATACTAGAATAGCAACTCCTGCTTTCTTTTTGGTACCATTTGCTTGGAATATTTTCTTCCATCCCTTCACTTTAAGTTGGTGCCTGTCCTTGAAATTGAGATGGGTTTCTTGTAGACAGCATATAGATGGATTTTGTTTCCTAATCCATTCTCCCAGTCTATGCCTTTTGATTGGGGAGTTCAGCCCATTAATATTTAAGGTTATAATTGAAAGATGGATGTTGCTTCCTTTCACCTTATTATCCATTTGGACTTTTAGTCTCTGTTTCAGCTCCTATGATTATGTTTTTATTAGTTTCTTTCCCTAGGTGCTTGAGGATAGTTGCTCTTCTCTTCTGCCCTTTGAATTGCTTCAAGTATTTTCTGGAGAGTTGGTTTTCCGGAAATGTATTCTATCATCTTGCTTATGTCATGGAAGATTTTTCTCTCTCCTTCAAGTGTAATCGACATTTTTGCTGGGTAAAGTATTCTGGGTTGGCATCCATAGTCCTTTAACACTGGAAATGCTTTGCTCCATGTTCTTCTTGCTTTCATGGTTTGCGGCGAGAAGTCATTTGTGATTCTGATGGGTTTCCCTTTGTATGTGACTTGTTTTTCTCGCGTGGCCTTCAGAATTTTATCTTTGTTTTGGGCATCTAGCACTTTGACTATGATATGGCGTGGGGAGTTTCTTTTCTGATCTTGTCTATTTGGAGTTCTATGTGCTTCTTGTATTTGAATGGGTTTGTCTATTTTTAGTTTGGGGAAGTTTTCATCTATTATTGTGTTGAAGATATGCTCAATACTATTCTCTTGAGATTCTTCCCCTTCCTCTATTCCTATGATGCGGAGGTTTGATCTTTTCATAGTGTCCCATATTTCCTGGTTGTTCCACTTTTGTGTATTTTTAAATTTTTCATAATCTTTATTTGAGTTTTTTAGTTGCTCTGTGTTATCTTCCAGATCTGATATTCTTTGCTCAGCTTCCTCCATTCTATTTCTAAGGCTTTTTCCTTTCCTTTCTTCTTGATTGGACGAGTGTTCTATTTCCTTTTTCATTTCATCCTGTGATTTCTTTAATATATCAATTTCTTTTTTGAGTTTCTCAATCTCTTCTTCGTGCTCCTTACTTCGTTGGTTGGCTTCCTTTTTCAGTGTTTCTACTTCCTTAAGGTGTTTGTTTTTTTCTCTCTCTAGTTCTTTCTGGAGTTTGTCAATCCCTTCCTTTAGTTCTCTGAATTCTTCTTTATTTTCTTTAATTTCTCTGCATAAGTCTGCAATTATTCCTCTAAGGTCTGTTTCTGGGGTCACCGCCAGGGAGATCCCATTGTACCTATCTCTTACAGGGTTGGTAGAGCTTGGTGTGGAATTATCCTGCACCTTTCCCATGTTGTCCCTTCGTCGTGTCCCTGGCATGTGGGTTTCCCTTTTATGATTCAAAGCACAAATACCTTTTCAGTGTGTTGAAGGCTTGTTTTGTTTTGCTTGCCTCCTTCAGATGTTTTTATTTTTTTCTTTTCCCCCCCCTCCTTATTTATGGAGTGTTGGCTTGTCTAGATTTCAGGCTTTCACTTGTGTTTATATATTGGATATTGGAAGTCTAAGTCACTCTTCCTTTCCTGTTCTGAGGGTTCTCCTAAAAATACCCACTGGATACTCTCTCTTTAATTCCAGTTGCTCGGGGCGGGGGGGTGGGATGCCTGACTTAGCCCCCGCCTCGGTACCTGTCTGGAGCAGCACCAGGCTGCTCCAGGTGATCCTAGCAAGTCCGGAACCTGAGCCCACAACACACGACCTCGCTATGGCACCTGAGCCAGACCCAGCCTCCAGCCGCAAGGGGGAAGGGCGACCGACCGGGCAGCCACACCCTGCAAGGGCTTAGGGCTCAGATCTAGGCCCGTCAGCCATCAGCCCCTCTGCCACAAACCAGCAAATCAATTGTCCCGCACCCCGAGAGTCAATCTGTTCTAAGTTTTACCTGTCTGGAGCAGCACCGGGCTCCAGGTGATCCCAGCGAGTCCAGAACCTGAGCTCCCAGCACATGACCTCACTATGGCACCCGAGCCGGGCCCAAGAGTAGTCAGTACTCTTAACTGATGAGCTAGTGACACACTTCCTCCAATGAGGCTCTACCTCCTAAAAGCCTCACAACTTTCTAAAACTGTCACCAGTTGAGGGCCAAGTGTTCAAACAAATGAGCCTAGGGGAGATTTCACATTCAAACAATGGACAGTCTCCCGACAAAGGCCTCTTCATGGAGGATTTGCTCACTCAGAACACCCCAGGGAAAGTCCTGAAGGACTTGATCCTTGGCAATTTTCTCTGCTTCTCTGATTTTTCATCCCATGCTTTTTGTGCCGCTTTCTGAGTGATTTCTTCAGGCAATATACTCATGCATATAAAATAAAAATAATAAATAAAATATTTAAAAAATGTTTTTCTTTGGAAAGGATTTGCTTTTGTGTCTGCCAGAAATTTGTGGCGCCAAGGCTGCTTTAAGCTAAGTTTTTTGGCCTCGTGTTTCTGGGATCACTAGCAACTGTGAATTGTGGCCCACTCCACCAACCCAGGCTTACGGCCAGAATTCTCTAGAGTGTCTTTTTTTTCTTCTTTTTGTGCCTCCAGAGATGAAGAGACATACCCCATGCCAGTTCTTCTATGAGGGACATCTTAGTGTGGGCATTTCTGGTATCCCCTTTGCCTCCCATTGGTATGAGGGATGCATTGAAATTAACAGAAGAAAACCAAGAAACACCATGGGCAGGAAAGAAAGGACAGGGCAGTTTGCAGGCAAAGATAAATAAATGGCTCTTAACCATATGGGGAAGTGCTCAAAATAAAGACATGCAAATAAAAGCTGCTCTTAGATGCAATTCCTCACATACCATGTTGGCAAGCACTCAAGACGCATGACGACCCACTGTGGAGTAGGCTGTGGGAAACAGGTGTCCTCAAAGGGCTGGCGAGGACTGTCCAGTTCAAGAACATCCAAGGCAGAGACGTCCAACAAAATGAAGTAGATGATGACCTCTGATGCATAGCTCTATTTCTAGGAATTCCTCCAGCTGCCGCTGCATAAATAGGATCAAGGCATGCACAGGGTGACGCTGATAGCCCTATTCATTACAGCCAAAGTCTAAAAACAGGTAACCTGAGTGCTTGTTCAGGAGAGGAGCTATACCTCTGGCCCAGACACACATGGAGCACTTCGAAGAAGTGGAATGGTGGGAGATTTGGGAGCTAGAAGGTGTGATTCCAGGGAATGGCATCAAGAGAGGAGGGGAGGGGAGATTCTAGGGAATGGAATTAAGAGAGGAGGGGAGGGGAGATTCCAGGGAATGGCATTAAGAGAGGAGGGGAAGGGAGATTCCAGGGAACGGCATTAAGAGAGGAGGGGAGGGGAGATTCCAGGGAATGGCATTGAGAGAGGAGGAGAGGGGAGATTCCAGGGAATGGAATTAAGAGAGGAGGGGAGGGGAGATTCCAGGGAATGGCATTAAGAGAGGAGGGGAGGGGAGATTCCAGGGAATGGCATTAAGAGAGGAGGGGAGGGGAGATTCCAGGGAACGGCATTAAGAGATGTAAAAAGGGAAGTAGTAGGGTGGGCTTCTGGTGCTACAGCTGTCTTTTAGTCATTCCTGCTCACCCACACTTCTGGAAGTACCCCAGCAAACTCATTGAGCAAGTTGGATATGGTGGGAGCCTTGCTCTGGTCTGTTGTTGGTTCCTGTCTAGAGTAAGTAGATGTTTGCTCACGTCTCCTCAAGAACAGTGTCATACAACAATATGCAGTGCACACACATGAGCTGTACTCACAAACTTAAACCATAAACACATAAACCATAAACATATACATTACACACACCGAAGCAACGAACATAAGCCATACACATACAAACCATAGAAACTTAAACTATACATGCAAACTACACACTGCCTACAAAGTCAACTATAGAAACACAAATTACACAAACCACATAAACATATACATAGAAATGATACATAAAAACAAAAACCTTGGTTAATTTGGGATAACAGTGTATTCTTCAGTGTCCAAAAGGAAAGTATAACCAGAAATAAATAATCAGTAAGGCCTGAGAAATTGTACTTCAGATATAAAACTTGAGATCTTAGTAAAAAGAAAAAAAAAGCACAGTTGTTTTGCCTGTCTTACTGGCAAGTGCAGCTACCCTGTGGCTGCCACTGCTTTTGCCACTCTTCAAAGACATGAGGCACAGCTTTTCAACTTTCCAATATGGACTGAAGACTCAGGTCTCTCCAAGAATCCTCCAAACCTTCAGTGCCAGATGGGGACTGCTGAGACATCCAACTTGTGGACTGAGCTACTATTGGGGTTTCAGCCTCTTCAGAGCATAGACTACCATTGTTGGACTACCCAGGCTATATCATGGAGACCAGTACAGGAAGATCAAGACAGGACGCAGTGCTTACTGGACCTCATTTGGTGACCAGGGGAAGGGAAGACCCCAGTGTGGAGCACAAGGGCAGGACTGATGGTTGTTTGGGCTTGCCAAGGAGGAGCCTTCAAACATGACATCTTTCAGCCTAATTAAAAAAAAAAAGAAATCATAAGCTGAATATGCTAAAACCTATGATATATGTGGCATGCGTATGTGCATATTTTGGAGTGATGCGAATTGGAAGGAACAACAGCAACAAAGCCTGGGTCAAAGAACCGACTGAAACAGTGAACTTCTTTCCACTTAAAACAGTAAACTTCTGCATCAAAAATTTTAAGAGACTGAGAAAAAGATGAAAAACACATTTGGCAGAATGCATGAGCTCTGGAGGGGTGGGGGGCAAGGAAGGGGGAGTGGGTCTAGACTTGATTAGAAATTTTGTTTGAAATGCACAAAGCTTCAATAAAAAATTGGCTTTAAAAAAAGAAATGATACACATACAAACTATACCCATGTAAACTACAAACACAAATTATAAAATGCATATACCCTATACACATATGCATAAACTACACATACATACATACATATACACATGCACACACACATACACACACAAACTTGGAGGGGTGTGAGATAGATTTTTGCAGAGAGACCCCAGAAAGAAACCAGCAAAGTGGACATGGTCACCATGGGTGCAGGGAGCTGGTAGTGTGAGGATTCCAAGGATATGTTTAATATTTTGAGTTTTGAACTATTCTTTTTAAAATATTTGTGTATTATTTTATATTATGCATATGAATGTATTGCCTGCATATATGTAAGTGTACTCAGGTTGTGCAATGCCTGCAGAGGTCAGAAAAGGGCATCTGATCCCCTGGGACTGGAATTACAGATTTTTTTAACTGCCATATGGGTCCTGGGAACTGAACCCAGGTCCTCTGCAAGAATAATCAGTACTCTTCAGCCACTATGGAAAGCAGTGTGGAGAACCCTTGGAGGACTTGGAATGAACTTGCCACCTGACCCAGCCATATCACTCCTAGGCATGTACCCTCAAGACTCACCCCACTGCAGAGATTCATGCACAGCCATGTTTATTTCAGCTCTCTTCACAATAGCAAGGAGCTGGAACCAACCCAAATGCCCCTCAACTGATGAGTGGATAGAGAAAATGTGGTACATCTACATAATGTTTTGTCTTTTTATTGGTTTGTTTTTTAAGTGTTGTATGTTTTTTTATGTTTTTTTTTTTTTTTATGTTTGATTTTTTTTTTTTTTAAAAAAACAAGAAGAAAGGATTTTTGAGAGTTTTTTTTTGTGAGGTGGTGTTTGGGCCCCAGAGAGGGGGGGAGATAGGGGGATGGAAGGGGGGGAGGGAGGAAAAAAAAAAAAAGGGGGGGGGGTAGGGATGGGCGGGGGGGGGGGGTGTGGATATTAGAAGGTGGGGGGGGGGAATGGAGGTGGGGTAAGGGGGGGGGGCGGGGGGGGGGGGGAGTGAAATGGAGGGTATAAAGTGGAGGGGAGAAGGAGGGGAGGGAGAGGATGCGGGGTTAGTGAGCGTAGAAGATTTATTCTGTGAAAAATCTCATGGGGGATTTTAATTGAGGTTGGGGGACAATATAAAAGTTGCCTAAAGTAGTTATACATAATTAATATTTTTTTATTTGATTTATGGAGATTTAATTTATTTTGTTTTATATATATATAGGGGGAAAATAATTATTAATGATAAAAAAATTATAAACATAAATTTATAAATATAATTTTCCGAGAATTGCTTCNCTTGTTTGTAGTTCTATGCACAGCAGTAAAGAAAGACGAAATAATGAAATCCATAAGTAAATAGATTGAACTAGAAAATGTAATACTAAATTAAGTAATACAGACCCAGAAAAAAAAAAAAAAAAAAAAACAAAGACTGAATGGTGATCAATTATATGTGGATGCTTGGTGAATAGACATCGTTGGTCGCTGCTTTTGCTTGTCTGCTCGCACATAAGCGGTGCTGAGTTGTTTGGTGGTTTGTGTTTTGTTAGTATGTCCCCGCTTTTTTATCCCACCTCTTCCTTCCCCTTCCTCCTCCCGGCCCCCCCACTCCGGTTTGGTCCCCCCCTCCCCTCTCTCTTCCCTCTTTTTTTTTTTTTTTTTTTTTTTTTTTTTTTTCTCTCTCTCTTTTGTTCCCCTTCCTTTCTCTTTTTTTTGTCTTCTTTCCCTCCTCCCTTTTGCATACTATCTAGTTGTAAGTATTTCGTGTTTAGGCATGGCCACTTGAGTTTTTCTCGTGCCACGTAACTGCCCAGTCTTGGGCAAGTTGATGCATGTATTGGAAAAAGCCAAAATACAACGAGCTAAACACACGAACCCTGCACAAAGCATCCAACACGGAAGGTTGCCACTTTCGAAACCTGCCCTCCTCTTCCCTTTCTTCTCTTTTTCCCCTTTTCCCCTCCTCTTTCCCTGAGATTCCAGGGAATGGCATTAAGAGAGGAGGGGAGGGGAGATTCCAGGGAATGGCATTAAGAGAGGAGGGGAGGTGAGATTCCAGGGAATGGCATTAAGAGAGGAGGGGAGGGGAGATTCCAGGGAATGGAATTAAGAGAGGAGGGGAGGGAGGGGAGGGGAGATTCCAGGGAATGGCATTAAGAGAGGAGGGGAGGGGAGATTCCAGGGAACGGCATTAAGAGACGTAAAAAGGGAAGTAGTAGGGTGGGCTTCTGGTGCTACAGCTGTCTTTTAGTCATTCCTGCTCACCCACACTTCTGGAAGTAACCCCAGCAAACTCATTGAGCAAGTTGGATATGGTGGGAGCCTTGCTCTGGTCTGTTGTTGGTTCCTGTCTAGAGTAAGTAGATGTTTGCTCACGTCTCCTCAAGAACAGTGTCATACAACAATATGCAGTGCACACACATGAGCTGTACTCACAAACTTAAACCATAAACACATAAACCATAAACATATACATTACACACACAGAAGCAACGAACATAAGCCATACACATACAAACCATAGAAACTTAAACTATACATGCAAACTACACACTGCCTACAAAGTCAACTATAGAAACACAAATTACACAAACCACATAAACATATACATAGAAATGATACATAAAAACAAAAACCTTGGTTAATTTGGGATAACAGTGTATTCTTCAGTGTCCAAAAGGAAAGTATAACCAGAAATAAATAATCAGTAAGGCCTGAGAAATTGTACTTCAGATATAAAACTTGAGATCTTAGTAAAAAGAAAAAAAAAGCACAGTTGTTTTGCCTGTCTTACTGGCAAGTGCAGCTACCCTGTGGCTGCCACTGCTTTTGCCACTCTTCAAAGACATGAGGCACAGCTTTTCAACTTTCCAATATGGACTGAAGACTCAGGTCTCTCCAAGAATCCTCCAAACCTTCAGTGCCAGATGGGGACTGCTGAGACATCCAACTTGTGGACTGAGCTACTATTGGGGTTTCAGCCTCTTCAGAGCATAGACTACCATTGTTGGACTACCCAGGCTATATCATGGAGACCAGTACAGGAAGATCAAGACAGGACGCAGTGCTTACTGGACCTCATTTGGTGACCAGGGGAAGGGAAGACCCCAGTGTGGAGCACAAGGGCAGGACTGATGGTTGTTTGGGCTTGCCAAGGAGGAGCCTTCAAACATGACATCTTTCAGCCTAATTAAAAAAAAAAAGAAATCATAAGCTGAATATGCTAAAACCTATGATATATGTGGCATGCGTATGTGCATATTTTGGAGTGATGCGAATTGGAAGGAACAACAGCAACAAAGCCTGGGTCAAAGAACCGACTGAAACAGTGAACTTCTTTCCACTTAAAACAGTAAACTTCTGCATCAAAAATTTTAAGAGACTGAGAAAAAGATGAAAAACACATTTGGCAGAATGCATGAGCTCTGGAGGGGTGGGGGGCAAGGAAGGGGGAGTGGGTCTAGACTTGATTA
>VZQC01012005.1:5022202-5057161 GCA_009823505.1 Rhizomys pruinosus | reverse complement strand
TGCCCCCTGTCACCACTCCTTTTCAATATAGTGCTTGAAACACTTGCTAGGGCAATAAGGCAAGAAAAGGAAATTAAAGGAGTACTAATTGGAAAAGAGGAAGTCAATTATCCCTTTTTGCTGATGATATGATTGTTTACATAAGGGATGCTAAAAACTATGCCAGAAAACTGCTAGAAATGATTAAGAGTTTCAGTAAAGTGGCAGGATACAAAATTAACCTAGAAAAATCAATAGCTTTTCTTTACACCAACAACAAACAACTGAAGAAGGAATACAAGGAGACCTTCCCACTTAAAATAGCCTCAAAACCAATAAAATACCTGGGAACAAACCTAACCAAAGACACCAAAGATCTCTACAAAAAAAAAAAAAATTAAACCGCTGAAGAAGGAAATTGAAGAAGACACCAGAAGATGGAAAAACCTCCTCCCATGCTCATGGATTGGGAAAATTAATATAGTAAAAAGGTCCATTCTACAGAAACTAATATACAAATTCAACACGATCCCAATTAAAATCCCCACGAGTTTCTTCATAGGCTTGGGAAAAAAAAGTCCTTAGCCAGGTGTGGTAGTGCACGCCTTTAATCCTAGCACTCCGGAGGCAGAGGCAGGCGGATTTTTGTGAGTTCAAGGCCAGCCTGGTCTACAGAGTGAGTTCCAGGACAGCTGGGGCTACAGCGAGACCCTGTCTCGAAAAGACCCAAAAAAGTCCTTAATTTCATATGGAAAAACAAAAGATCCTGAATAGAGCAATATGGGGGGACTCTCTATACCAGATTTCAAACTATTCTACAGGGCTATAGTCATAAAAACAGTTTGGTACTGGCACAAAAACAGACTTGTTGACCAATGGAACAAAACTGAAGAGCCAAACTTGAGCACATACAATTTCAGCCACCTCATATTTGACAAGGGGGCCAATAAACACAATGGAGGAAAGACAGCATCTTCAGCAAGTGGTGTGGGCAAAAGTGGATCACCACTTCTAGAAGAATAGAGTTAAATCCTGATCTCTCGCCCTGTACAAAAGTCAACTCTAGATGGATCAAAGACCTCCACATGAAACCCAAAATTCTGAAGGTGATAGAAGAAAAAGTTGGCAGCAGCCTACAAGACATAGGCATAGGAAAAGACTTCCTAAATCAGACAGCAGCAGCACAAGAAATAAGATTGACAATTGACTGGCTAGGATCAAGAAAACAAATTATACCAAGTGCTGGAGAGGTTGTGGGGAAAGGGGAACACTCATCCACTGCTGGTGGGAATGTAAACTTGTACAGCTGCTATGGAAAGCAGTGTGGAGAACCCTTGGAAGACTTGGAATGAGCTTACCACCTGACCCAGTCATACCACTCCTGGGCATGTACCCTCAAGACTCATCTTACCGCAGAGATACATGCACAGCCATGTTTATTGCAGCTCTCTTCATGATAGCAAAGAGCTGGAACCAACCCAAGTGCTCCTCAATTGACGAGTGGATAGAGAAAATGTGGTACATCTACACAATGGAGTTCTATGTAGCAGTAAGGAAAGGTGACATCATGAGCTTTGCAGGAAAATGGCTGGAGCTAGAGGACATCATGCTGAGTGAAGTAACACAGTCCCAGAAAAACAAACGACGAATGGTATCCCTTATCTGTGGATGCTAGTGCCAATTACCTAATTGTAAGTATTTCTTGTGCATGGCCCCTTGAGTTTTTGTCCAAAGCAGTTGGGAGTGATGCATATTGGAAACAACAAAACAACGATGACAACAACAACAACAACAGAAAGGAAGAACTGACTGAAACAGTGAACTTCTGCTCAAAACAGTCAACTTCCACATGGACAATATTGAGAAAGACTGAGAAAGAGATGAAAAGCATGTTTGGCAGAATGCATGAGCTCTGGTGGGGTGGGGGAATGGGGGGGACACGGGTCTAGATTTGATAAAAAAAATAAATTAATTAAAAAAATGAATTTTAGTTACATTGCTAAGAGAGTGGTAAATATTCACTATACAAAATAGAGATAAAGTGTAAGAAGGAAGGTGATATTTACTTAAAAGGGTGTTGGGGATCTTAATGACTCGCTCTTAAGTAATCATTTTGGATAGTTTCCAGTGCTTAGAAGATAGTAGGTTCTTGATATATAAACTTAAAGAAAAAAAGTAGTCAGTACTCTTAACTGCTTAGCCATCTCTCTATCCCCTGAACTATTCTTTTTTTTTTTTTTTTTTATTTATTTCTGTATGTGTACGAATGTACTGTCTGCATGCAGGTCTGTGCAGGTTGTGCAATGCCTCAGAGGTCAGAAGAGGGTCTTAGATTCCCCTGGAACTGGAGTTCTTCTGGAATTGGAGTTTCAGACGGTTCTCAGCCCCCATGTGGGTGCTGGGGATCGAACCCGGGTCCTCTGCAAGAGCGGTCGGTGCTCTTAACTGCTAGGCCATCTCTCCAGCCCCTCCCCTAAGCTATTCTTAAATGTTCATAAAATAAAATAAAACAAAATAAACAATGCCAAGACAATCTAATATTGATTTCAAGCTGAAGCCAGAGAAGCCAAATACTCCGATGACAAATGAGACGAGCTCTGGCCCTGTTCTAGCTTAGAGGGAGGGCGGGACTGATTTGATAAGAGTTGGTTGCTGGGATAGCAGCTGTGGACTGTAATTCAGGCCCAGTTCCTGTGTTGAAGAGCTGATCACATGAGAGACTGGTGGCGATCTGGGGTCTGGCTGTGTGAAGTGGGAGATGTGGCTATGGCCCAGGCCAGGGGTGGGGATCAAGGAAAATCCTCCTAGATGCTTATGTTTGAAGTAGAAGCAGCAGCAAAAATTCATGATTAAGTACAAATTTCCTGGGCTAGAGCACTAGCTGGTCTTGCAGAAGACCCAAGTTCAGTTCCTAACACCCACATGATGGCTAACAATCATCCCTAACTTCAGCTCCAATGGATCTGATGTCTTCTTCTGGCCCCTGTAGGCACTGTACCACATGGTGCACTTCCATACATGTAGGCAAAACACTTATATACATAAAATAAAAATTATAAAGTATGAAAAAAGAATAAATTTCATAGCTTTACCCATTGATGACTTGAGAATACTGTCTCCCTCAGAGTAGACTGAAAAATGTGCTGGGTTCTGAACCTACCCCTGTTAGCGAGTTCTCTGAGTGAGGCAGCTGCAGGTTCCAAACCAAGGATAGGCCAGGAGCCTTGTGTTAGAAAACACAGAAGTGCCCATGACTGACAGGGACACTTGAGGACACAGAGCTGGGTGAGGGGTGTCTAATAGTCAAAATTGGGATAGATGATGAAGGATTCAGATGACAGCATCCCGAGTCTTCAGAGACTTCAGCACAGGGAGGACTTTCTTGTGGGGCTGTGGCAGCTAGTCAGCATTGAGAGCAAGACTTAGAAATAAAAAATGGAAGTGCACAGAGCTTAGATCAGAGATTTCCCAGGACCACCTGAAGCACAGGTAGGAGCCGGGTGCTTCAACTAGGCGAATTGTTGGATAATTCTATCTCTAGGTTGTTGGATGATCATTTCATTGGTTTGTTGGATAATTAAATCATTGTCTTGTGTGGCTGTTGGGGCAGAGTCGCCCTGCTAGCTGGCATAAAAAGTGGGCCTGTTGCCACTGTGAGACTTGAGTGCACAGAGCTTAGATTGGGGACTTCCCAGGACCACCTGAAGCACAGAGTACCAGGGTCCAGGCTAAGCCAGGCATATCCCCCCCCAACTGGAATTGCTGAGGGAGTGTCCAAGTGGATTTTTTGGAGAACCTTCAGAACAGAAAGGGAAGAGTGAGTTAGACTTCCAATATATAAACAAAATTGAAAGCCTGAAACCTAGACAAGTCAACACTCCATAACTAAGGAGAAAAAAGAAAAGGCATCTGAAGGAGGCAAGCAAAGCAAGCCTTCAACACAATGAAAAGACATTTGTGATCAGCATTGGAATACAGGCAAAAAGGGAAACCCATGTGCCAGGGACACAACGAAGGGACAACATGGGAAAGGTGCAGGATAATTCCACACCAAGTTCTACCAACCCTGTGGGAGATTCCTACAGTGGCAGCCCCCTGGAAGTGACCCAGGACACAGATCTTAGAGGAACAATTGCAGACATATTCAAAGAAATCAAAGAATATAAAGAACTAGTCAGGGAACTAAGGAGAGAGAATGAAAAACTCAAGAAGGATCTAGAGGGAAAGAATGACAAACTTCAGAAAGAACTAAAGGGAGAGAATGACAAACCCCAGAAAGAACTAGAGGGAGAGAATGACAAACTCTGGAAGGAAGTGGAAACACTGAGGAAGGAAACCAACCAGCAAAGCAAGGAGCTACAGGAAGAGATTGAGAAGCTCCAAAAGGAAGTGGAAATACTAAGACATCACAGCGATGGATAACTGACAAGGCAAATAACATCACTTCCCTAAGAGGGAAAGGCATGGATAAAAACAGCTCCGAAAAGAAATGGAGGAGCAGAAACCCAAAGGAATATTCCAGACCTCGGAAAAACACACGAACAACTAAAACGCTCAAGTAAAGACTATGACTACAACTTTAAAATATACATCAACAGCTTGGATCCTACACAACTACGCCGCAACATACCTGGGGACCCCACTATGAAAAGTATCAAACCCTGCCCCATCAAAGGAATCAATTCAAAGGATAGGCGCAAGAATTCCCTTACGGAGAATGGCTATTTGTGTCTATCCTAGCACTCTTCAACATGAATTTACTAGATGACAAAATTTTCCCCAACCTTACACAAAGACCACAACCCACTACAAAATTACAAGAACGCCATATTCATAGACCTCAATAAAAGACAAGATCAGAAAAAGTTATAAATTCTCCTTTACACCATACTCACAGTTTTAAAATGCTCAGATGCCCAAATTTAAACAAAGGCAATCTGTTAAATCCACAATTGAGAAAAACGCACATACTTACATATAAGGGGTAATCCATCAGAATTACAGCTTATCTTTCAGTGCAAACTATGAAAGCACGAAGAATGTGGACCAAAGCATTCTCAGTAGTAAAGCCGGGGACAATAGATGCCAACCAGGTTACTACTTACCCAGCAAAAATGATGATTTTAGTTGGAAAGAGAAAAAATCTTCCACGATATAAAAAAGATGTACTAGAATTCCATGTCCCGAAAACCAACACCCTTCAGAAAATACTTGAAGGACTTCAAAGGGACCCGAAGAGAGGAGCAATTTCCTCCGGGACCCCCCTTAGAAAGAGAAATTAATAAAGCATAAATGCCAGACTGTAGAAAACTGAGACTCAAAAATGCAACAGAATAATGCTGATAAGGTAGCAACACACATCGTTTCAACTTAAAACCCTTAAAGATTAAGACCACAACGCCCAATCATAACGCCAGGAGTGGAGAGATGGTCTACACCCTCCTCTTGAGAGGACCGGTTTGCTCCCCAGCCACCCCCTGGCTTCAGCTGAGATACCATTTTAACTCAAGTTCCAGGGGAAATCCGATGCCTCTTCTGACTCCTACAGATTGCATGACACGGTGCACACAACCTACATGCAGACCGTGTTATCAGTCTTCTATTTTCCATACTGACCAAACAAAACAAAATGAAATCAATAATCGTCAAAGTATCTCATACTTCCACTATCAGTTAAAAAAACACCAGAAACGAAAAGATCACCAGATTTCAATAATTGTGAATACTTCAAAACACCTACCATATTTACTAAGTTGAAAACCTAGAAGACACGGATGAATATCTGAATTCTTGGGAATCACCAAAGCTCCAACCAAGAAGAGATTGACCAGCTTAAACAGAATCCATATCTCATCATGAAGGAAATTGAAGATGTACATACGAAAACCTTCCTCCCATATTCTATAAAAAGCCCTGACCCAGCCGCTGTTTCATGCGCGAATTTCCCCTATAAATCATTTCAAAAAGACTTTCCAAACACCTTATTCATCAATAATTCCTCAAAAGGATACAAACCGAGTGACTTCTCCCACCCAATTTCCTTTTCTATGATTACCGACCGCTCATCCATCTAATACCCAAAACCCCATTGCGTGAAAGCCCTACATTCACCTAAAAAGGATTAGACTACCTCGACCCCCCTCACTCCTTTAATCGAACCCACCCAGATCCGCACAACCAAACTTCTCCCACACATTACAATGAATTTGGCTAAACCATTTGTATATCCCAGCGTTTCACCACTTATTCAACGAAGACTCGTCTCAACTTCATGCCCCAAGTGGATTTAATACCAGAAATGGCCAGGGGCCCAGGGATTGTGTTCCACCCCCACCATACAACCCCACTACACCATAAATATCATAAACTTCCATTTCTTAACATGGTCCCCCCCGAATTAGACAACAAACCACCCACTTGATTCATCCTGACTTGACTGTCCAATGAAATTTCAAGTCGCCTCTTGACAAAATCCAGCATCCCTTCATGCTTAAAGTCCTAGAGGGAATTGGATTGGAGGGATCATTCCTCAATGTAATCAAAGCCATATACAGGAAACCCACAGCCAACATCATCCTAAATGGAGAAAAGACAGAAGCATTCCCTTTAAAGGTAGGAACTCAGCAAGGCTGCCCCCTGTCACCACTCCTCTTCAATATAGTGCTTGAAACACTTGCTAGGGCAATAAGGCAAGAAAAGGAAATTAAAGGAGTACTAATTGGAAAAGAGGAAGTCAATTATCCCTTTTTGCTGATGATATGATTGTTTACATAAGGGATGCTAAAAACTATGCCAGAAAACTGCTAGAAATGATTAAGAGTTTCAGTAAAGTGGCAGGATACAAAATTAACCTAGAAAAATCAATAGCTTTTCTTTACACCAACAACAAACAACTGAAGAAGGAATACAAGGAGACCTTCCCACTTAAAATAGCCTCAAAACCAATAAAATACCTGGGAACAAACCTAACCAAAGACACCAAAGATCTCTACAAAAAAAAAAAAAATTAAACCGCTGAAGAAGGAAATTGAAGAAGACACCAGAAGATGGAAAAACCTCCTCCCATGCTCATGGATTGGGAAAATTAATATAGTAAAAAGGTCCATTCTACAGAAACTAATATACAAATTCAACACGATCCCAATTAAAATCCCCACGAGTTTCTTCATAGGCTTGGGAAAAAAAAGTCCTTAGCCAGGTGTGGTAGTGCACGCCTTTAATCCTAGCACTCCGGAGGCAGAGGCAGGCGGATTTTTGTGAGTTCAAGGCCAGCCTGGTCTACAGAGTGAGTTCCAGGACAGCTGGGGCTACAGCGAGACCCTGTCTCGAAAAGACCCAAAAAAGTCCTTAATTTCATATGGAAAAACAAAAGATCCTGAATAGAGCAATATGGGGGGACTCTCTATACCAGATTTCAAACTATTCTACAGGGCTATAGTCATAAAAACAGTTTGGTACTGGCACAAAAACAGACTTGTTGACCAATGGAACAAAACTGAAGAGCCAAACTTGAGCACATACAATTTCAGCCACCTCATATTTGACAAGGGGGCCAATAAACACAATGGAGGAAAGACAGCATCTTCAGCAAGTGGTGTGGGCAAAAGTGGATCACCACTTCTAGAAGAATAGAGTTAAATCCTGATCTCTCGCCCTGTACAAAAGTCAACTCTAGATGGATCAAAGACCTCCACATGAAACCCAAAATTCTGAAGGTGATAGAAGAAAAAGTTGGCAGCAGCCTACAAGACATAGGCATAGGAAAAGACTTCCTAAATCAGACAGCAGCAGCACAAGAAATAAGATTGACAATTGACTGGCTAGGATCAAGAAAACAAATTATACCAAGTGCTGGAGAGGTTGTGGGGAAAGGGGAACACTCATCCACTGCTGGTGGGAATGTAAACTTGTACAGCTGCTATGGAAAGCAGTGTGGAGAACCCTTGGAAGACTTGGAATGAGCTTACCACCTGACCCAGTCATACCACTCCTGGGCATGTACCCTCAAGACTCATCTTACCGCAGAGATACATGCACAGCCATGTTTATTGCAGCTCTCTTCATGATAGCAAAGAGCTGGAACCAACCCAAGTGCTCCTCAATTGACGAGTGGATAGAGAAAATGTGGTACATCTACACAATGGAGTTCTATGTAGCAGTAAGGAAAGGTGACATCATGAGCTTTGCAGGAAAATGGCTGGAGCTAGAGGACATCATGCTGAGTGAAGTAACACAGTCCCAGAAAAACAAACGACGAATGGTATCCCTCATCTGTGGATGCTAGTGCCAATTACCTAGTAGTATTTCTTGTGCAGGGCTCCTTGAACTTTTTTCCAAGTAGTTGGGAGTGATGCAAATTGGTAAGAAGAAGAAGAGCAACAATAATAACAGAAAAGTCTGCATCAAAGAACTGACTGAAACAGTGAACTTCTGCTCAAAACAGTCAAATTCAGCATCGAGAATTTTGAGAAAGACAGAAAAAGATGAAAAGCATGTTTGGCAGAATGCATGAGCTCTGGTGGAGAGGTAGGGAGGGGGACATGGGTCTAGATTTGATTTGTAATGTAATCTTGTAAAAAAAAAAAGAAATAAAAAATGTTGGCCAGCAAAATGGCTCAATGAGTAAAGGCACTTGCTGTCAAGTCTGATGACATGAGATTAATCCTCAAAGCTTGCATTACTGGTAGGAGAGAACTGACCCCTACAAGTTGTCCTCTGACTTCTATACTTATGCCAAGGCATGTTCACACAGACACACACACACATACACACACAGACACACACACACACACACACTAAATAAATGTAAAAAAAATTTTTGAAGAGGGTCTGAAGAGATGGCTCAGTAGTTAAAAGCACTGTCTGCTCTTGCAGAAGAACTGGGTTCAAATCCCACCTCCCACATCGCAGCTAACAACTGTCCATAACTCGAGTTCCAGAGGAATCCAGTGCCTTTTTCTGACCTCTGTGGGCATTGCATGACACAGGTGCACTTACATACATGCAGGTAATACAGTCATGCACATAAAATAAAAATAAAGTACTTTAAAAAATCTTGAAAAAGAAATTGAAGATGGCTCCCCATCTTTGCATCCTCCAAATGTAATGGTGAGCACATTCAGATTAGACACATTGAATAATTGCCATCAATTTTGTCCTGTCCTTATCCCAGCATCCGCAGTCAGAGATAACTCATGTATCAAAAGGAGGGAGCAGAGGTGAGATGAGAGGGCTCTGAAGATGGAGCCAAGGAAGCAGGTGGCCCAGCAGACAGCCAGAGGAGACTGTCCTCCCCGTCCCCGGGAGGAGCGCTTCCCTGAGCTGCCATGGCTATTGCTACCTGGGACTTCCCATCCACAGGGCCATTCCGTACGTCTGTGTGGACTAAAGCCACTGCATTACTTTTCTGTTGTCCTGATAGAAACGCTGAACGAAGCAACTTATAGAAGCAGTTTAATTGTGCTTATGGTTCCAAGGGGACGAGTCTGGCATGGTGCATCACGGCTGGAGCAGAGAGCTTCGAGCTCACATCTTCGGGGAGGCACAGGAAGCAGAGTGACGGGATCCAGCAAAGCTTAGGAACTCTCCAAGCCCACTCTCAGTTACACGCTTCCTTCAGCATAGTCATACTACTTTAAGATAAGAAAAGATCTCCCAAAATGGCACCACCAACTGGGGACAAAAGGTCCAAATACTTGGAGCCCATGAATGACACTCATTCAAACCACCACAGCCACTGTTTGTAGTCATTTGACACCTGGAAACTAACCCAGGGTGAAGCCATCAGGTAAAGGAAGTTGGGGACAAGATGTCTATCTTTCTGATCATGAAGAGCACAGGAGACTTGCCGGGGGAATACTCCTACCCAAAGCAGTCCAGGCAGCATCCCCTGTATAGGCCAGACAGGTGCCAAGTGTCCTGTGTGATGAGCTGAGATGGACCTGGTGTCTGTTATGAGTGCTGCTGCCTTAAATGCCTAACTTGAACTCCACATGGCCCAGAAGCTTCCAGAACCTTCCAGACTGTGACATGTTCTGCAGAACAACTGGCCAGATCCCTCCAAGTCATCAGCATCACTACAGGGAAAAGAGTTGTTCAAGTATAAAAATGACCCCAGAGGCCTTGATGACCAAGCAGTGTGTTCCTTGATGGATCAAATCACAGACACAGATACAGACACACACACAACACACACACACACACACACACACACACACACAACTGGAAAGGACATTTGAGGAAATTTGAATATTGGTTGCTTTAGATAACATTATTGTATCAGTGATTAAACAGTTTCATGTGTGCCTAGTTTCATGTGTCACCTCTCAGGACCCACAGGGGATCCATACCAGGAGGCTCTGACCCAGAAACTGAACTCCACATACTGGAGCCCTAGGTGCGGTGTTTGAGCAGAATCTGCATGTGTTTTCCTGTAGACTCAGCCATCTGAGAGGCCCCTACGATGCAAGAGCCGTGGAAATGGTTGTGCTGCATTGCTCAGGGGACTTGGCGGGAAGGAACGTCTGCATATGTTCAGTACAGGCACACACATTTTTTTTAAGTTTTTAGGCTCTGCTGACTGAATCCACAGGTTCAGATCCTGCTGTCAGGGAGGGCCAAGTGCACTATGCATATGATAGACTGAGTAGTAAAGCGAGGCAGCACAGATTGTGTACTATACCACTTTCTGCTGGTGTCCAGGTTGTAATGTATTTGATTTAATGTTTAGATATTTGAAATGTAAACTCTGGGAGCTCTTTCTCAAGCTCTACAGGTTTCAGGGGCTGCTGTTGACCCCACCCTCGACTCCGGTTCTAGCGCGCTGTGGATTTGCACTGGCCTCTGGGACCTCTCCCTGCACTCTGACATTTGCTTCTTTTGTCCTGCCCTGGGCCAGGGGGGAATAGTTGGAAGCCTGGGTCTTGGAGGCCTGGGGACAGACAGTACAGCCCCTGTGAGGACTTTGTGAAGGGCTGGGGTATGTGTGGGAGCACTATATGCTAGAGGAGGGCTGTGAACGGAGGAGGCTCCTCCTGCTGGGGGTCTCCATGAGATCACTCCACTTGACAAGGTATAGGAGACAGCAGTCAGGGTTGGTAGCCTATGTGACAGGGGTTGGTTGGGGACTCTAGGAAGAAAGGCTGTGGCCCTGGCTTTCCTGTCCCAAGGGCCTGTGCCCACGTGTGCCTCCCACCTTTCCTCTGAGGTGCGGTGTGCAGTGTGGCTGAGTGGGGTGCTCTTCCCTCTCCATGCTGTTCCCACCGCCTTCTTCTTGGATGCTTTTGCTGAAAAGCAGGGAAATGAAAATCAACACACCATCTGTCCCCAGTAGAGAAGGCATGGCGGGATGTCAAGTGGCAGTGTGTTTATGTCACAGCATGGAACACATAACACCAAGTAAACCTGATATGTGAGTTCTCCTCTTGATGAAGGCATGCAGCAACAGGGTGTGGAGCGGCCCCACTGTCCTGTTAGGGAGGAGGGGAGGCCTGTGAGGATGAACGGAGGGGAAGTGAGGGGGCAGGCAAGAGGTGGGGGAGGAGGGGTGTGGTGTGCGCGCCCCTAATGGCCCCCTTTGCAATTCAGCTCAGCCTCCCATGCAGATAGGGTCTGGGGGAGGCAAAGTCTAAGCCGGTGAGCTCTGGCTAGGTCAGGTGCTTGGGGAGCTTGGAGCTCAAAATGCCCTTCCCAGTGGTTTAGATCAAGTAGGCAGCATCTCTGGCTGGCTGGTCTGCGGGGTCAGCCGGGACTGGGTTGGAGAGGGTCACTCTAGATGATTTCTTTGTCTTCGGGCCTAGGTCAGCTGTAAAGATGAAGCGGACTTGGCTGTGTCCCCCTCCCTGCCAGCCTTGGCACCTTCCCACAGAGGCATGACAGAGAGTGGCCCCAGGTGCTTCCCACAACACCCAGCAATAAGCACGGTGGGTATCACCCCATGGCTGAAGTGGATTGCAGGCCAAGCTTCCATCCAGTGTAGTGGAAGAGGCTTTTTCTGTTTGGTGTCAGGGATGAACCCTGAACCTCACACATGTTGGGCACTCTCTGTCACTGAGCTCCACCCAGCTCTCCACTCCATTTTTTATTTTTCTGAGATGTCATTTCAACCTGTAGCTCAGGCTGGAGCTCATGATCCTCCTGCCTCAGCTGGGATTACCAGTGTGTGCCAGACACAGCTAAGGAACAGCTGCCACTGCATCAGGGATTTTCTGGCCACTCATGTGCAAGGTACCTGCTTGCATGTCACCCCAGTCCTGGGCTCTGGGCATGATGGTGCTATTATTGGATGCTGAATGTCTCCCAAAGACTTTGTGTTAAAGGCTTGGTCCCCAGAGTGGTGGTGTTAGAAAGAAGTAGACCTCTAAGAGGTGGGGCCCCTAGAACTTGGCTCACTAGGGTGTCCTTTGCCCATGCTGGTTAGGGGTTTATCTTGTCAGCTTGACAGGATTAGTAAAAGCCCAGGAGATTAGTGAAGCACAGCTCTGACTGTGTCTATAAGGATGTCCTGAGGGACCACGAGATTGTGTAGGCTCTAATCCAGTCAATGTGTCACTCTCTCTTACCCTGGACCTTTCTATAATGCCATCAAGAAGCTCTTCTGCTTGCTCCTGCTGCCAGGATGCTCTGCCTCACTACAGACCCAGAAACACAGAGCCATGCATGTGACCATGGACTGTCCTCTCTGAAACTGTGAGCCAGAATAAATAATTCCCTCCTTAAGTTGTTTCTGTCACATATTTGGTTATAGAAATGAGAAAATCAGGGGTTGGACAGATGGCTCAGTGGTTAAGAGCACTGGTGGCTCTTGCAGAGGACGTGGGTTCGATTCCCAACACCTACATGATGGCTAACAACCGTCTGTAGCTCCAGTTCAAGAGGAATCCAACAGTGTCTTCTGACTCTGTGGGCTTTGCATGACACATGCAGGCAATACATTCATATGCATAAAATAAATAAATAAACATTTTTAAAAAAGAAAATGAGAAAAGCAACTAAAGTCCTACCTATGAGGGGCACAGCTCCTGCAGGCATACCCACAATCCTGTGTTTTTAAACACCCATTGGTTGGAAACTCTAAAACCGAGCCAAAACCAAACTTCTCTGATTATAAGTTTATATTGCAAATAATTTTTTCCTCTATTAAAAAATCTTCTAGTGGGGCTGGAGAGATGGCCTAGTGGTTGAGAGCACCGACCGCTCTTACAGAGGACCCGGGTTCGATCCCCAGCACCCACATGGCGGCCGAGAACCGTCTGAAACTCCAATTCTAGGAGAACTCCAGTTCCAGGGGAATCCGACGCCCTCTTCTGACCTCCGCGGCATTGCACGACACGGGTGCACAGACCTACATGCAGACAGTACATTCATACACATATAGAAATAAATAAAAAAAAATCTTCTAGTGGGTCTAGAGAGATGGCTCAGAAATTATGGGCACTGGCCACTCTTCCAGAAGACCAAATTTCCATTCTCAGCACCCACTTGATGGCTAACAACCAACCATAACTCCAGTTTCAGGGGATCTGACACCCTCTTCTGACCTCCGAGGGCATGGCACAGCACAGGTCCTTATACACACGCAGGCAGTACACTCATATGTAGAAAATAAAGAGCATAAATACGATATTTTAAAAAATCTTTGTGTGCTTGCACACGCAGGCCACAGCAGACAACCTCCGTCATCAATCCTTGCCTTCCTTATTTGAGACAAGGTCTCACTGCTTCAAAGACTAGGTAGTTGGTCTGTGAACCCAGAGATTCTCTTGTCTCTGCCTCCTGCTTCCCACAGGAGTGCTGGGCTCACAACACTGCTCTGCCTGTCTTTGTCTGGGTTCTGAGGATCCAGGTTCTCTCACTTGCATAGCCGTGCTTTCCCCACTGAGCCGACTATCTAGCTCAGGTAAATTAAAAAAAAAAACAAAAAAAAAAAAACCTTTAAAACCCTTTTTTTTTTGGCCTTTATTTTTATTTAATTTTTATTGTTATTAAACTTTTTCCAAAACCTTAATTATAAGGCTGGGCATGGTGGTGCACACCTTTAATCCTAGCACTCGGGAGGCAGATCTCTCTGAGTTCAAGGGCAGCCTGATCTACATAGTGAGTTCCAGGCTAGCCAGGGCTACAGGGAGACCCTGTCTCAAAAAGACCAAAAACAAAACAAAGCAAAGCAAAACAAAACAAAACCTTATGCTCTATGCTGCATGATTATAATCTTGGGAGACAGAAGTAGGCAAGTTATCTATGAGATTGAGGCCAGCCTGATCTACATAGTGAGTTCCAGGCCAGCTGGGGTTATAGGGAGACCCTGTCCCAAAAGAAAAAAATAATCATCTGGTTAAAAATAAACTATTTTAGTGGGGAGGGGACTGGAGAAATAGATGAGCAGTTAAGAACTCAGTGGCTCTTAATTCTTGCAGAGGACTTGGCTCTGGGTTCCAGCACCCACATGGCCACTCACAGCGATCTATAACTCCAGTTCCAGATATGACGCTGGTTTCTGGCCTCCATGGGCATTGCATAAACGTGGTGTGCTTACATATAGGCAACCAAAACACCTGTACACATAAAATACAAAAAATGAAGCATTTTTGTTGTTGTTGTTGTTCTTTTCAAGACAGGGTCTCCCTGTAGCCCCAGCTGTACTGGAACTCACTATGTAGATCAGGCTGCCCTTGAACTCAGAGAGATCTGCCTGCCTCTGTCTCCTGAGTGCTGGGATTAAAGGCATGGACCACCATACCCAGCTTAGGGGCCTAAGTTTTGAAGGCCCTGGTGTTCAAAGGGTGGGTGCTGGAGCAGACATTCCTCCCCCGGGAGACCTGCCTTGTGCTCCCTGTGGTGGGAAGATAGCAGGACGCAAACTCAGGCTGCTCAGGGTGGATCCTAACTTCTGTCTCAGCTCTGCCCTCTTCTGGCCAAGGCATTTGAATTCGTGTTCTGTCTGTGACCTATGGCTCTCTCTGCCTCACAGGATGTCTGCTTGCCTGACCTTGTACTGGACCTTTCAGGGGTACAGCCTCTGGTCCTCAGACCGAGACCAAGGACCAGGAGGGAGACTCAGGCCCAACCTGACTCACTCTTTCATCCCTGCCTTTCCCATGACTAATTCCTGATTTATAGGAGAGAGCAGGGCAGGCGCCAGTATGTAACTGGGTTGTCCAGGACCACGTCTCTGTTCTCTGACCTCCAAGAAAACTACCAGAATTCCATCTTCTAGAGAACTCTGTGGGCGAGTCTTCAGGGTCAGGGATCATCTGTCCTCAGGTGCAGCCTCCCCAGTATCACTATCACTGTAGCCCCTCAGGCCTCTCCGGATGCCTGGGCCCCTTCCCTGCTTATTCCCAGGCCCAGAGGCAGCTGTGAGTTCTGTGAGGGGCTGAGATGCTGCTTTCTCTTTGAGCTACCTGTTTCCTTATGGTGTCTCCGTTAAAGTCCCGAGGACATGTTCTTACCAGGTAGGTGGCACCACCCCCTTCAGTGTGGCCCTTGCAACCCACCCTGGTGAGCCTGCGCTCTTCGTTCTGGAATCTGGATCGAATACAGTCTCTGAGGCTGGACAGGACAGTCTGCCTTCTGCTCACGGCTGAGAGTTCACTCATCTGTCCACTTACCGAGGTGCCATCACAGAGACTATGGCTGAGGATAGCTGAGCTGGAGAACGTGGCTCTGGGAAGGGGCCTCTCACTGCAGCCGGATGAAGGTCCTTACAGAGGGGCCCTCATTTGCTGAGGGTGTGGGGTGGACAGGCCGTCAGGTCTGGATCCGGGATTGGGCAAGCTCAGCAACTTTGCCTCAAATCCTCATCCATCAAGGCAGAGAGGGCGCAGACAACTGTGGCATGGGCAGGTCCTCAGGGCTGATCCAGGAGAAGTTGTGGCGTGAGGCGCTGCCTGCTGCCTACCTTGCTCGCCACCCCCTGGAAAACTATCCAAATCCCACCCAGGACCCTCTTATGTGAGTCAGACCATTTGGCCCCCCTCAGGGGACCCTCATGTCTGAATGCCTCGCCACCAGCTCATCCCCATTTTTCCTCAGGAGTTGGCTGATATGCCACCTTCTCAAGAATTCCCTCCACCAACACCCCAGTTAATGTTGCCTCATTGTAACATGTCAGCTGCTTAATTCTCTAATTCCCTACCAGAAAGATTCAGTAGTCCCAGGGTTCCAGAGAAAGTCAGGTTCACAGATACATAGCCGGCTGGGCAGTGTGGAGCTGTGGCTTGGCCCATGCCTGGTGATTGGACCCTGACTTGTATATGCCTTGGAACTGGCTGCTTATCACCAGGGTGGCAGGGCAGCGGCCGGGCCCAGCAGGACAGCTGATTCTCTGGCCTGGTTATCATCCATACCATTTTTTGCTTTGTCCTTCGGGTCCATAATTCTTCTGAGACAGGACCATGTCCTGGTTAGAGTGCCTTGAG
This sequence comes from Rhizomys pruinosus, assembly GCA_009823505.1. Lineage (NCBI taxonomy): Eukaryota > Metazoa > Chordata > Mammalia > Rodentia > Spalacidae > Rhizomys > Rhizomys pruinosus. The sequence goes on along the minus strand of VZQC01012005.1, from coordinate 5,040,764 downwards.
GGACCTATATCAGTCTATTTGTGGCAGAAAGGTTAGCTGGCTCTTGGGAAATGTCAGAGCTGGCTGGAGGCAAGGCCCATTGACGTCGTGGCAGTTTTATGAGTCTCTGTCCTTAGTCAGTCAAGGAGAAAAACAAGCTGTAAAAGGTTTCCATGGCAACCACCAGCAGGACCCAGGGTTTCTCTCAGCCTGAGCTTGTCCCAAGAGGACAGTGCTGGCCAGAGGCTGCTGACCCTGGCCTCAAATAGCAGGAGCAAAGTGTCCCAGAGTGTGACTCCAGACACCCAGGCTTGGGCTCAGCCAACCAGTGTAGATGATCTTGCACACTAAGAGATCAGATGGGGAAACTGAGCCCAGAGGGAAAAGTCAGAATGCAGGTTTGTGGTGTCCTGGGCCTCTGAGAGAGCTCTCAGGGATGCTAGTGTTTTAAACTATAAACTTACTTTTCAGCAGCCACCTATCCATCCATCTACCCAGCTGTCAACCTACCTACCCATCCATCTATTCATCCACATAGCTATCATCCATCTACCTACCAACTTACCCACCTACCTTCCCACCTATCCATTCATATCCATCTATCCATGTACCCACCTATCTACCCATCTACCTTTTTATGTATATATGCATCCATCTACCTACCTTTCTACCTCTTTATCCATCCATCCATCTATCCATCCCATCCACCTATCTATATCTCTATCTATCCATCCAACCCACCTACCCACCCACCCACCTATTTACATCTCTATCCACCTACCTTTTCTCTCCACTTACTCACCTACCCTTCTCTATCCTCCCATCCATCCATCCATCCATCCATCCATCCACCAATCCATTCATCTACCCACCCATCCATCTACCTATCCATCCCCCATCATCCATCTGACCATCCCTCCACCCCACCCATCTACCTTTCTATCCATCCATCCATCCATCCATCCACCCACCTATCTACATCTCTATCCATTTATCTCTCCATGTATTCATCTACCCCTCTGCACCCATCAACCCCAACAGCACATATCAGCAGTATGGCCTTAGATGCTTTGTCCACAGAGTCCAAATCAGCATGAGATGTGCAGCATCTAATAGATGTCATCTTATCACCTCTGCTCTGTGGGCTTGCAGCTACCTGTGAGAGGAATGGAATACTGATGTAGATGTGGTGCAAGTCTCAGACCCAGTTCTGTGATCTGAAGTCTTTGTAGTGACATCAAATAGGGCTGTGCAGCCCATGCATGGCAAGCGGAATGCCGCCAGCACCCAGCGGGTGCCACCTTGGGGAACCAACATGATGCCCTCTCCTTTCTTTCTTGTCTCTATTGGATGTTTGGAACTGAATCTACAACAGTTCACTTCCAGGGCTAGAGAGATGGTTCTAGAAGATATCATGCTGAGTGAAGTAACACAGTCCCAGAAAAACAAACAACGAATGGTATCCCTCATCTGTGGATGCTAGTGCCAATTACCTAACTATGGCAAACTGAGCAACATCAATGTGATTTGAAAACAGCTGTGCTCTTATATTGTGATCCCTTAAAATATAAATTAAAAAAACAATTGATATAAAAAAAGAGAAATGGGTTCAGTGCTTAAGAGTACTGGAGCTCAGTTCCAAGCACCTACAACAGGTGGCTTTTACTGTTTATAACTCCAGCTCCAGGGAGATCTGATACTTCTGGCCTTCATGAACACTGTACTCATCTGCACAAACCCACATACCCCCAACCCACCACATGATTTTAAAATAATAATAAAAATAAGCCGGGCGTGGTGGCGCACGCCTTTAATCCTAGCACTTGGGAGGCAGAGGCAGGCGGATCTTTGTGAGTTCAAGGCCAGCCTGGTCTACAGAGTGAGTTCCAGGACAGCTGGGGCTACAGGGAGACCCTGTCTCAAAAAGACAAAAAATAATAATAAAAATAATCTTAAAAAATGATAAAAAGCTTTCACTTCCATAGTATTGATAGTTTGTTATAAAGCCAGGTGCGTAGGCATCATAAATCTTTGGGTCTTTTAAATATTTTTTTTCCATGCTAGGGACTGACATCCTCACACATGCTGAGCAATGATCTGCCACTGGGTTCCAGCTCCAGCCCAAGGCTTAACATTTTGGGCCATCCAGCGGCCGTGGGTAAGGGCTGGCCGTGGCTCTGCTTTGCGTATTCTCCCAGGAGCATCTGCATTTTTCTTTTGCATATTTGCCATTTGAATTTCTTTTTTCCGACACACCTGTTCAAGTGCTGTGTCCACCAAAGCTTTTGTATTCCTTTCAATAATAGTTAGTGTAAGGGACAATGCTGGTGCCTCAGTTTTTCTTGTTGAGGGAGCAAAGAGGCACAGGTTAGAGCAGGGCTGGAGTGACGGGATTGTGACCTTGGAGCTGAGTCCCTTTGTTGGTACAGGCTGAAGCCTGGGAATGACTGCAGGTGCTGTGTGCTGACTTCCAGGTGGGCTGGAGCTTCCAGGTAAGATTCACTAGTGCACCTGCACTCCCAGTTGACAATCCCTCATGCACCTGATCTTCCAAGAGACAATCCCTGGTACGCTCTTCCATGGTCAGTAAGGAGCATGAGTGTGTATGAGTGTGTACGTGTGTGTACAAGTAGGGGAAAGTACACAAACTTAGAGGTGGCAGACACAGAGGAAGGACCTGCAAGAATTTGACACAGAATTTGACACTGATGGATTTGATGACTTGTGTTAATTGCTAACTTGACACGATCTACCTAGGCTCACTTGGGAGAAGGGCCTTTGGGTGTGCCTCTAGGAGATTTGTTTTTTTGACAGTCTCCCCATGTTGCCCCAGCTGGCCTGGAACTGGCTAAGTCGACCATCCCACACTGGCTTTTTTTTTTTTGAGACAGGGTCTCCCTGTAGCTCCAACTGTCCTGGAACTCGCTACATAGACCAGGCTGGCCTTGAACTCACAGAGATCTGCCTGCCTCTGCCTCCGGAGTGCTAGGATTAAAGGTGTGTGCCACCACACCCAGCCCCACACTGGCTTTAATCTCACAGTGATCCTCCTGCCTCTGCCTCTCAAGTACTGGGATTAAAGGTATGTGGTGGATTAAAGGCATATTCCTCCACACCCAGCAGGATTGTCTTGATTACATCAGTTGAGGTGCAGGATCTGTCTACTGTGGGTGGGGCCACTCCCTGGCTGGGGTCCTGGACTGTGTAAGTGGAGAAAGGGAGCCGAGCAGCAGCCTGTGTCCACCCCTCGGCAGCAGCCTGTGTCCACCCCTCTGCTTCTGGGTTGTGGCTGCCATGTGACCATGTGACCATGTGACCAGCTGCTTTGGGCTCCTGCTGCCTTGACTTCCCACCGTGATGGACCGACTGTACTTTGAACTGGGAGCCAGAACAAACCCTTTCTTCCTTAAGTTGCTTTTGTCAGAGTATTTTATCTCAGGAAGAGAAACAGACAAGGAGGAAAGGAAAAGTGCTTGGAAGAACTGGGGGTTCTTGTCATTGTGAAGCACCCAGGAAGCCAAGGCCTGGAGGGTGAGTTGACCCAACACCTGGCAGCATATGGAGGGAGTGCTGGATATTGCTGCATGAGTTTCCTTGCCTGCCTTGGCTCTGAGGAACTTCACATTCTTTACCTCACAGGGCTTGTCCACAGGCAAGATGGGCTGGCCCAGCCAATAGACCCGCCTCCCTGCCAGACAGCTCAGCCCTCGGCTCTGCACAGTGTGCCTGGCTGGGCACTTGGACTCTTGACTCTGAAGCCTCACCTTCAAGCAGATCAGGACACCCATTGGTGGAGTGTCTGCCTAAGCCATGAAACCCTCATACCAGAGGGCCTCAGACCCCCTAGTCAGCCCTGGCCACTCTGTCCCATGTTGTGACGTTCTGCAGATGTCACAGCTTAAGAATTTACCGTCTTTGCTGTTTTAGTCACAGTAGAGAAAATTGTCACCAACATGCCACCTGTGCAGAGCCTGGCTGCCAGCTCACCTTTTCCTCACAGCTTCAGGTGACCATACTCACTTAAAAAAACCCTTTAATTTCTTCTTCTTCTTCTTAGTGCGTGTGTGTGTGTGTGTGTGTGTGTGTGTGTGTGTGTGTGTATGTATGTGTGATGTATGTGGTGCGGACATGCATGTGCCTTGATATGTGTGAGGTCAGAGGGCAACCTCATGGAGTCAGTTCTTTCCTTTCACCTTTAGGTGTGTTCTGGGAACTAAACTGAGTGATCAGGCTCGCATGGAAAGTGCCTGTACCCGCTGGGCCATCCTGCCAGCCCTATGTTGACTTAAAATAGATTGTGTGCATGCATGTGTGCATGTGTGTGTATGGGCATTCCATGGCACATATTCAGAAGACAGAGGATAACCCTTTCCAGGGTCAGTTCTTTCCCTCTATCAGGGGTTCCAGGGCTTTGAAGTAGGTCATCAAGCTTGTGTGGTCAGTGCTTTTCCTCACTGCCCACCTTATTGGCTTTTAGCTAGAGTTCCTGGTGTATTGTTTGTTGTACTGGCTGATAGAAGCTTACGTTTCTACTTTATTTTGTATTTTCTATAATTCCGTGTATAATTGTCTCCTTTTCTGCCTTCTTTTTAGTTGATTCTCCCCCCAGCTTCTTTTCAGTAATTTTCAATCAAGCAGAAGAATTGAAAGACTAGAAGAATAACCCCTGGCAGACCCTCCAGTTAGCTGCTGAAATTTTGCCATGTCTGTCCATAGAGAAGTCAGGCTACACATATACACACGTGTCTATGAGTATTCATGAATGTGTATGTCCATGTAAACATGGCTACACATGAGCACATATGAACATAAACAGGCCTGTGCTTACACATTTACACTCCTTGTGAGTACTCCTATGCAAACCCATTCATGTATTAATATACACATGTGCACATATTAGACACATCCATATACATGCATGAGCATGTTCATGTATTCACATACACATGTGTATAATACACATATACCTACACACATCCATGTATATGCAGGCACACACACCCTTATACGTGCACATGGGTGTCTTCATGTATTCTGTGCATTCCTCTCCACCCCCAGCAGGATGGAAGCCTCCTTAGTGCTGGACATCTTCGTCAGCACTTGATATTATCCTAGTTTTGACGTTTTGCCAGCTGGTGGGTGTGAAGAGGCGTCTTGTTGTGGCTTTAATTTGCATTTCCCCAGTTCTGCATGTGGCTGGGCATCTGGGCTTCCTCCCTCACACTGAGTCCATCTGCTCGCGTGCCGTCAGAGCTCTCTGTTGGATGCAGTCCGTGGCGTGCCTGCCTGCAGCTGCCCTTTCCGCTGTGTTTGCAGATCGACACTCCTGAATCCTAAGAAGCGATTTAAGAGTAGCAGGAGGACATGGCCTCCTGTCTTGAGCCTGTCAAGGGGGACCGGAAGGCACCTCTTTTGGGACATAGGACCTCATGTCGTTTTGTTTGTAGACATGGGAACAGCAGCAGGACTCTGTCGGCTTCTGCCACGGATCGATAAATGGCTTGATGCTGGCTTTAGCTAGAGTGCTCTGGGGCTTCCATGGCACCCTAAGGACCTGCTGGGCACCTCAAGGCTCTGTTTTTGCAGGATCAGCCTTATCCAAGGTCCTAGTGTTCCTAAGCTGCTTGCTGGCATCTGCCGAGGTAGTGGCAGCTCCATTCATCCCACTTTGAAATGACTGAGCTGCTGCTTGTGATCACGTGGTGTCCTTGAATCTCTGGTCAGGGGCACAAAATGTTCCAGTTAGGGTGGATTTAGTTTCTCCCAAACCACACAGATCTGCAAGTGAAAGTCAAAGCAGATGGAAGGGGAGCGGATGCTGGATTCTGTCAATAAATGCCCACTATGGGCTCGCTGCCTGCAGGGCTCTGTGGGGGTATGGCGGCGCAGTGGTCCCTCTTGTTTGATTTTGGGCGTAGGCCTATGTGCCAGATGGCTGAGCCTCCTGGAGATCTGATCTGGGAAATCAGTAGGATTTTTCTTAATTGTGAAAATTGTCATGATGGAAGAGTGACATGGAAGAATGACTAGTGAAGGACACCCGGCCTTCCTCCCCGCCCCTCAAAGGGCAGCTCCGGAAGGAAGGAGTCCTTCCTTTGCCTCATTGAGTGTTTCAGGCTCTGTGGTACTTGGTGCACTAAACTTTCAACTCCCATCTGTCAAAAACAAGAGCATTTCCCATAGAACCCCAGTGCCGTTTCCCAGCCTAGGAGATGAACAATGAATTCTCTGATGTCATTTAATATGCCTCCAGATAACAAGTGTCTGAAGAGTCCCCAAGGCTCCCACATCCCTGTGAGTGTGGTTAAGACCCTTAACGCCACTTACTGCTGTGACTCTTTAGTCTTTTAACCCACGGTAATTCCCATTCCTTCCAGGTTCAAAGTTTTAGATTAAAACTAGTAACTTTTGGGGCTGGAGAGATAGCTTAGAAGTTAAGAGCACTGGCTGCTCTTGCAGAGGACCTGGGTTCGATTCCCAGCACCCACATGCCAGCTAAAAACTGTCCTTAACTCTAGATCCAGGGGATCCAAGACCCTCTTCTGAGCTCTGCAGGCATTGCATGACATGTGGTGTTCTTACATACATGCAGGTAATTCATTCATACACATAAAAGAAAAATACTAAATAAAATATTAAAAAACTGGTAGCTTCTTTTTAAAAGCATGCTTACTTTTAAAATGTTTTTATTACATGTATTAATTATCCATAATAATGGGTTTCAGGGTGACATTGTCACACATCTATATAATGAATTGTGAGAGTATTCACCCTACTATGCTCTCTCATTCTCCCCCACTCCAATTGATACCCTTTCCCTTCTATTTTCATGTCATCATGTCGTGTGTGTGTGTGTGTGTGCGTGTGTGTGTATGTGTTTGTCTCAGTGAGTTTAATTGGTATTCATTTCAGGAGCATAGGAGGAACACGGGCGACTTGTCAGTGGCTACATCACTGAAGAAAATGTCCTGCCCTCCACCAACAACCATTCACTAGCTGTAGATTCTCAGGTGTGGGGCCTCATGAGCCTCCCCCTCCCTGACAGAGTGCTAACCCCCCCCCACCTTATTCAGGTAATCACAGAGGCTGAGCAATGCTCTGTCCATGGAGCCCACATTCTGTGTTTGTTTCTCCTGGAACTGCCTGGTTGTTCCTATGTCCTCTCTTTTCTGGGAGTAGAAGCTCAGAAAAGCAGTTTGGAAGGTGACAAGGCCACGTTTCCTTTCATCCTGGGAGTGAAGCTGGGCTCCTCTGACAGCTACACTTCATCAGATGGTGGCCGCGTTCTCTACGCTCCTTTCTCTCATGTCGTCTCTCCTGTTCTTTTCTGATGTGAACACTTATCTCCTCTGTTGGCTGATTGATAATTCATTCAAATGTTGTAGTGATTTTTCTATGGTCCGTAATCTATGTTTTCCTGCACGTGCCTTCAAGGAATACCATATCTTCCTCTGGGCAGCGCTGGGCCATCTACCCTCTGTCCTCCTGTAGTCAGCAGCATGTTTGGACATTGCTGTCTGCACACAGTAGCACATTGTCACTGCTTCCTTTACGTTGTCATGATTCTTTAGAGCAGTGAAAATGAAAGACTGATTCATTTTATTCCCACAGTTCCATCCCCAATATCTTCATTTTCTCGTCTGTGTTTCTGTTTAATATCCAGCCTTCATCCTTCTGTTTGAGGAGGAAGCATTTCTTGCAGAGTGGGTCTTCACATAATGAACACCATCAGCTTTTGTTTGAGTTTTTTATTGGGTTTTTGGCTTAAAAAGTGTCTCTTTACAGGTTTGCTTTTGTGATTGTCAATGAGAAATCTGTACACTCCTCTCCTAGTTTCTCTGCAGATAACATAGCCTTTCCCCCTGTCTGCTTGAAGATCCTCTCTGTCTCTGGTTTTCAGGGTGAAGGCACACCTCGGTATGGCATGATCTTCTTGGTATTTATCCTTCTTGGGGTTCTCTGGGATTTTTGGCTCTATGATCTAGTGCCTGTCACTAACTTGGTAAAGTTTAGCCATGATTTCTTCTCTTTCTCCCGATCCTGTGTCCTTTCCTTCTCCTTCTGGGCACCAATGACACATGCATTAGGCCTTTCCGTGTATATACACAGATGTGACACAACCTTTCCCTTGGACTGCAGTGTGGACACCCCAGTGCCCCAGTCCTCAGAGTTGGTACCTCTCCCCCGCTGTCCTGGGGACCATAGTTGAGGTCCCCCAGAGGTGGACGTAATGGTCAGTTTTGGCTGCTAGCTTGATTGGATTAGGAAATATGCAGGGGGTGTTGAGATGGCTCAGTGGGTAAAGGGACTTGCTGCCAATCCTAAATTGGATCCCCAGGTCCCCACTGGTGGAAGGAGAGAACCACCTTCTCCCAGTTGTCCTCTGATCCCCACATGCACGCTCCGGCATGGCCCCTTCATCTCATCTTTTGTTTCCGCTTTCCTACAACTTTCGAGGCTAATCCAGAGGGAAACATCTGCATGCCTATTCCCATTGCAATTCCGCCCTGACTTGGACAAGCTCTTTCTGGGCAGACAGCTGTCACTCACAGAAAAGGCGGTGCATCTGACAACATCTTCCCACAATGCTTTTAGGGATTACATATTATTCTCTAGCCTGTCAGCCTTTGGAGTGTCCCCATACTCACACGGGCAACCCCATTCATCAAGGAGGTGTGCCATCTCCATACTACGTAGAGGAAGATGGCCACCCTGGACTCCTTACTCCCCCAGCTACTCCACTTCAGATGAAGCAGTCTCAGGCCCATTGTGGACAGCAGGGACACTATAACTTTGACTTAGCAGAAAAGACATGCAATTCCATTCCACGTGGGGAAGGAAGGCTACATCGCAACGCCTCTGCTCTGTCTGCTCTGCAGATGCTCCATCCTCTGAAGGCTTTGGTTTCACGTCTGACTGCTCACTGTAGAAGCTTCCCGCCTGCTCTTTCCCAAATCACCTTTGGTTTTGCCATGTCCTGGTGCCAAGTGCTGCATTTAAATATCTGCTCACCCCAGATAGAGAACCAACAATGTATCCAAGAAACGAATCCACCCCAGTCTAGCTTAGTGAACCAATGAGCTTACTTGGGGCTCCTTTTAGAAATATAGGTGAAAAGCTGGGCGTGGTGGCACACACCTTTAATCCTAGCACTTGGGAGGCAGAGGCAGGTGGATCTTTGTGAGTTCAAGGCCAGCCTGGTCTACAGAGTGAGTTCCAGGACAGCTGGGGCTACAGGGAGACCCTGTCTCAAAAGAAAGCAATATAGGTGAAGAGGAACAGTACAGGAGCAGGGCAAGGATGCTACTGAAGGAGAGCCTCCCCACCAGCGATTATCCACAGCTTATATGTTCTCTGGGAAGAGTAGACCTTGTACTACCTGGTAAGCCCTGCCTCAAGTCCGAAAGGGAATGTTAATAGACCCAGTCTTGGGCGGCCAGTGTCGGGAAGCACAGCTGCTCTAACTCTCAGCTGGTGATGGCTATGTCCTGCCAGGAGGGCAGTCCCATAACACACTTGACTTCACTCCCTGATTTTCTTGAGTGGAGGTGACACAGGGTCTCACTATGTAGACCAGACTTGTCTCAAACTCACCTGCTTCTGACTCCCAAGTGCCAGGATTAAAGGCAACACCACCTCTGGTTTGACTTACTCTCCAAATCTCTAAGTTTTAAATTTGTTTTTCTTCCTTTAGGATGGGATAATTTGCATTACTCTGTATTTGGTTCAAGACCCCTCCCGCCCCCCTTTTTTTTCTTTTCCAGTGTTATGGATCCCGCCCACGGCTCTGTGTGTGCTGGCAGGCCCTCTGCCCCCACGCTGTACCCCAGCCACTCTAGCTTTCCTTTGCTGCTGTCCAGTGACATTTCCCTTCCAGATACTGAGTTTCTTGGGTTAGAATTCCCATTTTGTTTCTTTTGGGGCATCGCATTTCTCTGCTGACAGTCTCCATCTGCTCGCTCATTGTGACCATCTGTTTTCTGAGTTCTTTGACAAACTGCTCTGCATTGAGGAGCCTGTTTGGAGTGGCTGCTTCTTGGGAGTCTGCTGCTGCCCCCTCTCTTGAGTGCTTCTCTTGGGCAGCTCTCCTTCCTCATGCGGTCACGGGTTCTGGGTCTTTGCAGTTGGTCCTTCTTCTGGCTGGGCTGGCAGTTGCTGCCTTGTCTTCGATTGGCAGCTGTTTCCCTGCGGGTTGGCTCAGCCCTCTGGAGGCTGGCCCTGCAGCTTTCCTGGGAGAGGGCCTAGTGTGCCTCTTGCTCCCCTTCAGCAAGGGGCTTCTTCCTCACGTCTGGCCTCCTGGCTGAGTGACTAAATGGCCAGGGTGCAGGTGTCTCTCAGCACCATGAAGCCTCCAGACCATCTCCTCCACTCCCAGAACTCTAGAGACCCCTCCATGTCACCCCTGCTCAGGCAGCTTGTGTGGAGGACTTCAGGGTCCCCAAGGCACATGCCTGAATCCCACTCTATTCAGCTCCCTCCTCCTGGGTCCTCTGCCCATGGGTTCCGGTTGCCTCAGTTTCTCCACTCTAACTCAGCATGACTACCATGCTCCCCTGGGGCAGCCCACCTTCTAGTGCTTAAGAAAATGGTCTGGGCAGAGACTGGGGAGAACACGGAGCAATGTGTGTATTCTAGTTTGTTTCTGTTGCAGTGATAAAGCACTGATCACAAATAACTTGGGGAGGAAAGGTATGTTTGATTTACACGCCCCAGGCACAGACTATCACTGACAGAGGTCAGGGCAGGAATTCAAGGCAGGAACCTGGAGGCAGGAACTAAGCCAGAGACCATGGAGGAACAGTGATTATGGGCTTGGTTCTCATGGCTTGCTTAGCTACCTTTCTTATAAAACTCAGGCCCACCTGCCTAGGGATGGCACTGCCCACAGTGGGCTGGGTCCCAATTGATTGGCTACATCAATTAGCAGTCAAGAAAATGCTCCACGGACATGCCCTTGGGCCTGTCTAATGGAGGATATTCTTCAGTTGAGGTTCCCTCTTCCCAGGTGACTTTAGTTTGTACCACACTGCCAGAAACTAACCAGCACAGACAAACTACCTGTCACTCACTGTCAGGCCACAGCTGTCTAGCAGGGGCTGCCAGATGGGTTTCTTTTTCCCCCACAGAGGTGGCCTCTCCATACCTTGTGCTCCCTCTGACAACATCCCAGACAGCACAGCGGGAGGGCACACCAGAGCTGGTGTCCCTGACACTGCCCAAGGCCCCACTGTGTGGCTGAATCTTGCTCTAACCCACTGTGGCCTGCTGATGGATAGCCAGGGCAGCACCACTGACTGCTCCACTAACATGGCTGTGGCCATTCTCAGCCTATGTCTTCCTGACTGAAGACATACATACATACATGTTCAGGGGAGCCTGGAGAGGGCAGTGCCTGGAGGCCTCCGTGTCTGTGCTTCTGTCACATCTGGCTGAATTTTCCTGGCACTATCATGGCCTCTGTGTTCCCAGGAGCATAGGACCTGAGTTGGGAGGGGAAGGGACCATTCTCCCTCTGGCTGCTCACACAGCAACTTTGAGTAGCTTCCTAGGCAGGAAGAAAGGCCTTTTCCAGGGGCTAGAAGATGTGTTTTTCTTTCTAGAAATCAGGCTCAGCCTGGTGACTGTGGAGGCCCTGTGCGTCTCAGAGGATCTTCCTGTAGCTTGGCTGTTTCTTTCATCTTCCTACCCCATTGGGATCCTTTGGTTTGTTTGCTATGTATCCCAGCTGGCCTCCAACTCCTGCCTGTGCTGGGATTGTAAGCATGCCCTGCTGTGCCTGGCACTACTGGGTCCCTGCAGCTCATCATGGGCCTGGCTTGTCCACCCACACCACTCAGTGTCCAGGGCTCAGCTCAGGAGCCACACTCTGCCTCCCTGTCGCCTCTGTGCCCCCTTCTCTGTGCTTGTTTCCCATCTCGGTTTTCCCCTCATCCCTGTGACTTCCCGAGCATGGGGTGGGGCTGCTCTCCTGGGCACCGTGCTTGAGGCAGGGTGACCACATGGCTCGGTTGGTCAGCTCCAGCACTCCAGGACTTCGGTTCCCGGAAGTTCCTCCTGGGCCCTTCCCCACACCTTTGGTTTGACCCCAGAGCTTAATCCACAGGCCCTTCTTTCCCAAGGTGCTCCTCCCTGAGAAGCCAGGGGAGCCATGCCTGCGTGGGGGGCCCTCCCTCAAAGAGCCTGGGGTATGTGATGAGGAGGCCTGCTTACAGATATGCAGGCCAAGAAAAGAAACAGGCCTGAGCTTTTTATTTTTACACCTCCTGAAAAAGAAAGCAACAGCATCCATATGTTAAAAATAAACTATTTTTACTTTAAAAGGGCAAAAACAGCCCAAACAAACAAAAGCTAATGAAAGGTTTTTGGCTGAAGGCTGTGCTTAGGAGCTTACTCACAGCCACCCAAAGATGGGAGTTATTCAGACCAGGACAAATCTCACCCAGCAGGGTGCCAGCCTCTGGTGCATGCAGGGAGTGGTCAGGAAGGAGATGTGGGCTTGGAGCCCACACTGTGTCAAACAAGCCAGCAATTGTCCTTGGAAGGGTCTCTGCTGGGGTAGCCGTGAGGCACGGCTACATAAGTGGACTTGTGTAGACAGGCAGTCGGGGAAGGCCTTCTGGGCGAGGTGGCCCTCTGCACCGAAGTCTGAAGTTCCTCCAGGCCAAGGGAAAATGCTGCGGGAGGAGGAGCCAGATGGTATGCAGGGGACTTGTGCAGAGGGTAAAGCGGTGTTTCCAAACCTGGGACCTCTGGAACATAGGAACTGTGGTTTCCTGCTCCCCACAACTCTCTACTGATCTGCCCATGTACAAGATAATGACTTGAGGCCTGGAGAGGGAAAGCACTGAGCCCATGTCAGGGCAGTGATAGGGACTGTGAGGGAGGAACCTGGTAGGTCAGCCCAGTCCCGATGACACCCTGGGCTGGCTTTGTATCTGTTATCTCATGTGAACTGGTGATGTCATTGGAGGATATTGGTCCAGATGTGCTTTGGAAGCAGCTCTGCTCTGTGGGTGGGGGTCTCTAAGCAGCTACAGTCTCTTTCATTTGCTGGGCCACCAGCACAGAGGTCTGCTGTCCCGGATCACTACCCCCTGCTAAGCATGCCTCATGGATCTGCAGCACACAGGTGCACATGCACCGGTGGGGAATCTGGACTCAGGAGGTTGGAACAGGGTTGCCTGGTGTTTGATCTATGCCCTGCCTGGTCTGAAGCTGAGCTGCAGACATCCCTGTAGAACACTGAAGCTGGCCCTTTGGTGTGGGTGGGGCCAGGGGCATGAGCGAGTCTGTGCTTCGGACAGGCAGCACCTCGCCTTCCCCATTCAGCAGCCCTGTTTGAGATTGTGGACTGCAGAGTGTGGTAGGTAGGTACTGTCAGCTGGGATCGCCCTACCAGCAGCGCGACTTCAAGTACGCAGTGACCTGAGGGGTTCAAGGCCTAACAAGGTTTCCTGGGGATTTGACTGACAGGGCTTCCTGGGGGCCTTCTTTGCAGGTCTTTGGTATATCAGTAGGGGGAGGACATTTGTGGGACCCTGGGCCTAGGGCAGTGGTGTGAGTGTGCTGGATAACTTCAGTGTCAGCTTGACACACCTGGGTTGAGGGAGCCTCAATTGGAGAATTGTCTCCATGGTATAGGCCTGTGGCCACGTCTGTGGGGGCATTTTCTTGATTGCTGAGTGATGTGAGAGGACCCAGTCCACTGTGGGCAGTGCCACCCATGGGCAAGTGGTTTTTATATTGTATAAGAAAGCAGGCTGAGCATGGGCCAGGGGAGCAATCCAGTAAGCAGCATTCCTCCCTGGCCTGTGCTTCAGCTCCTGCCTCCAGGTTCCTGCCTCCTGAGTTCCTACCTTGGGCTCCCTCAGTGATGTACCGTGATCCAGGAGATGTGAGCTAAATAAACTCTTTTCTCCCCAAGTTGGTGCTGGTCAGAGTGTTTTGTCACAGGAATTGAGGGCAGACTAAAACAGGGAGATAGAGACTAGGTGTAGGGGAGTTGGGGAGGACCTGGCTATTTAGGGTATGGGTAAGGAGGGCAGACAGGGAGGGGCCTGGTGCCACTGACGCTCTCTCAGAAGGGCTGGGGGGCAATCCCACGGGTCCTGGCATACCCAGCCGGCCCACCTGCCTGCTGGTGAAATGGTTGGCCCTGGGCCTCCCGTTCTTCATTCTCTTTGGTGAGTGGTGGTATGTCCCTTGTCCCTAGAGGGGTTTGGACCCTCCTCTTAGGGACTGTGGGCTGCTCCTCATGCAGGCATGGTATGGATCCTACAGACCTGGAAGGTTGCTAGGTGCCCAGCGAGTCTGAGGGTGGAAATGGCATGTGCCAGTTGGGCAGCTATGGTGATCACCCACCTCTCCATGGCCTTTTACTACTACCCCAGAGCCTAGGCCACTCCTGCCTCCTCCCTGAGTGTCCTCTGCAGTGTAGGTGCCCTCTGGCTTCAGCTTCTGGCATGCCTGATGTCTAGAACCCTCTTGGTAAGGCGAACTCAACTGTGGCGGCTTGGCCACTCTTACTTTCCTGTTGGGTAGAGGCCAGGTCATGTGACCTCTTCCTACCTCCAATTGCCTTGGCTCTGAGATCAGCTCAGCCCCTGCCCAAGGTCTGGCTTCACTAGCCCCAGTCTGCAGGTGCCTGCCAAGAGTCTGCCAGGCTCAGCTGGACCCACCTGTGCCCATCTGCCTTGGCCTCAGTGGTTGGCAAAACATCTGATGCAGGTAGGACAGGCAGGCTGGCTGTCCTGCTCTATGTGGTTGTGTGGGGCCAGGCCAGGGACACAAAAGAGGCTGAGTTGGGGGGCAGGTGACCTCAGGGTCTCTAATGTCCCTAAGATACCTGGGACAAAAATGGCAAGTATGGAGCTAGAGGGGTGTGTGTGTGGGGGGGGTCACTACACCAAGGAGAGAAGTGCCCTTTGACTTTGGCCATAAATGGGTTTTCATGTTGGTTGTCCTTGTTTGATATTCTCAGACAGGAATGATGCACCCAGTGTCTTCTGCTAAACTCAGGGCCAGGCTGGTCTAGGTGAATGAATGCTTAGTGAGTGAATGAGTTAGAGAATTAATGAGTGAATGTATAGATGAGTGCATGAATGGGTGAATGAGTGAGTTCAAGAGCCGAGGTTGGGTTGGGTTTGACTCCCCTTTCAACTGGGCCCTGGCCGGCTCTAGGCACTGTCACCACAGTCCAGTCCAGTGTGGCCCTGCACAGGCTTCTTCACTCCCATGCTTATTCACTTACAGAATAGACTCAGAGAAGAATCTCTGATGATTGTTGTGCAGGTCTCAGAACAGTGCCTGGGTCTAGTGCTATCAACACAGGCAGTGACGTCATTCACAGCCAGGCGCTGCTGGCAGCTTCTTAAACTTCTGCTGAATTTTCTCAGGCACTCAGCGAGCCTCTCAGCCAGCCTGTCATCTCCCAGCCTCTCAGCCAGCCTCTCACCAGCCTCTCACCAGCCTGTCATCTCCCAGCCTTTCAGCCAGCCTCTCAGCCAGCCTCTCAGCCAGCCTGTCATCTCCCAGCCTCTCAGCCAGCCTCTCAGCCAGCCTCTCAGCCAGCCTCTCACCAGCCTGTCATCTCCCAGCCTCTCACCAGCCTGTCATCTCCCAGCCTCTCACCAGCCTGTCATCTCCCAGCCTCTCACCAGCCTGTCATCTCCCAGCCTCTCACCAGCCTGTCATCTCCCAGCCTCTCACCAGCCTGTCATCTCCCAAGCTCAGCTCCTGCTCCCTCCACTCACCACACTGTCTTTCTGGCTGTTCTGCATTTTTCTGGACAGCTCTGTCCCAGGTCCTGTGTGCACTCTCCTCGGAGTCTTTGGCTCCCTGGTTCTATTGCCTCTTAGGTCTGCTAATACCCCCATCTTCCCAGAGAGGTCTCCCCTGGGTGAACCATCCACGCTCCGGCCCCAACCCAAGGCCCTCCTCCCTCTTGTTCTGCCCTCCATTTCCTCCATGCTTTTGGCCACCCTGGCTTGGCCTCTTCCTCATTTTCAGGCCTCGCTTCCTGGATGTTCTTCCTGCTTGCTGGCACATAGCTAGCCAGGGCTCAGAAGAGATGCTTTCTCCCACTGGAGAAAGTGGCCTCTGGGGGTGGGGGTAGACTGGAGCTCATCCGGGCAGATTGAGGTGGCAGAGCTGGCGGCCAAGCACAGATGGTGAGATGCTGGCCTGATGGGCAGGGCTGGGCATGGAGTGGGATGGGTCTCCCCCATCTGTGCCCCTGCCCACCCACCTGCTGAGAGTGGACGCTGCTCCTGACCTGTGTGGTCAAGGGGACATAGAGCTCTATATCTCTACCCTCGGTGCTAGCCCGAGCCAGGGCTGCCATCTTGTGTGAGACTGTTCCACTGTGTCCCACTCTTAACATCCAGCCCAGCACATGGGCCAGCGGAGAAAAGACTTGGACTTTAGAATGGACAGGTGAATGGTGGCACTATTTCTGGATCTGCAAGGAGTTCACGGGAGGCTGGAGGGCTGAGGTGCTGCTGTCTGTGAAGAGAAGAGGTACAATAGGGAGGGGCTGCAGGAGACGGTGGGGGTGGGGGGACGGGAATAGGGTGCCACCCTCCTCCAGGGCAACAGCTGGCAGGTGCAGGCCTTAGGGAGTTCCTGTTCCTTCCGCTGCAAGGCTGTGCCCTCCTCCTGGATGCTCACCCAGGGTCCTGCAGTCCAGAGCATGGGACAGGTCTGGAACAGATTGTCTAGCCAGCCTATGACTACACAATTAGGGCAGGGCTGGAACAGACTGTCTAAGATGGCTATGACTGCACCATCAGGGCATGTCCGGGGCCATTGGATAATTGCTTGGGCTGGAAGCCATGCAGAATGAGGTGAGCAAGGCAGAATGGGGTGATAAGGATTTGTCAAACAAGGAGTCAAGTCCAGGCCAAAGTGCCCTAGAGCCAGCTGGTACATGCTCTGGTGAGCTGGCTGTACATGGACATCTGTAACCAGCACTGCCTTCCGGGTGGAAATGACTTGAATCAGTGTATGTGGTGGATGTGGCAGGTGTGGGGGGTGCGTCCTGGAAATCAGCTAATGTAAAGGACGAGCTGTCCAGCTTTGCTCGCAGAGCCTGCTGTTAAAGTTAGCAGCATGGCACTGTGCACTGGAGGGGCCTAGCAGAGAGGAAAGCAAAAGATGCCTATCCCAATTTCTTTCAATTACTGTGAGAAAAACACTGACTAAAACCAACTTGGCTTATAGCACAGTCTATCATCAAGGGAAACCAAGGCAGGAACTCAGGGCAGGAACGTGGAGCACAGACCATAGAGGAGGCTGCTCACTGGCTACTTCTCTTGGCCCGTGCTCGGCCGGCTTGCTTTCTTTTAAAAATATTTTATTATTTTTATTTTATGTGTATGAGTGTATTGCCTGTATGTAGGTATGTGCACTCATGTCCTGCAGTGCCCGCAGTGTCAGAAGAGAGCACTGGATTCCCCTGGAACTGGAGTTATGGATGGTTGTTAGCTACCATGTGGGTGCTGGGAATCAAACCTGGGTCCTCTTCAAGAGTAGCCGGTGCTCTTAGCTGCTGAGGCATCTCTCCAGTCCCTCATCCTGCTTTCTTATAAAATACAGACCCATCTGCCCAAGAGTGGTACTGGCCACAGTGGGCTGGGTCCTCCCAAATCACTCAACAATCAAGAAAATGCCTCACAGACGTGAGCACAGGCCAAACCAGTGCAGGAAACTCCTCAGGTGGAATTTCCTCTATCCAGATGTGTCAAGTTGACAACTAAAGACATCCATCACAGTACCCCAGCCATGGGCTGTGAAAACACCAGCACACATAGACACAGACAGACAGGCAGACAGACAGACAGACACACACACATGTGTACACACCCAGACAGCCAGAAGCACAAACATTCCCACAGAGACATCTAAACATACAGGCAGACACACCACCCCCTGCAGACACCCAGCATACCCTCAAATACTCACACATAGAAACACACCACTGCTCACATATAGAAACACAGACACATGCATGAACAGGAGCAGACAAAATTCAGCTAGCCAGCCCACCTCTTCTGGCCCCTGATGATCCCTCAAGTGTATTTCTGACAGTTGGCCAGTCCACCACGGCTACATGGACTGGCCCCAGCTCATTGGCCACACTGAGCTAAAATGACAGATAGAGCTGAGCCTAGATTGGGCCTTTGAAGGACTCTTGGGCAAGTGTTTCCTTATACATCAAATATTGATCATTTATTTGAAAGGTATGGTGCCTCCCACTCATCTTCCTGCCCTCTTATCCATCTATCCACCCATCTACTATCCATGCATCATTCTAGCTACCAACTCCCACCATCCATCCATCCATCCATCCACCCATCCACCCATCCATCCATCCATCTACCCATTCATCCACCCATGCATCAATCCATCCACCCATCCATCCACCCACCCACCCATCCACCCATCCATCCACCCACCCATCCATCCATCCATCCATCCATCCACCCACCCATCCACCCATCCATCCACCCACCCACCCATCCACCCATCCATCCACCCATCCACCCACCCATCCACCCATCCATCCATCCATCCATCCATCCAC
>VZQC01012005.1:4827696-5012865 GCA_009823505.1 Rhizomys pruinosus | reverse complement strand
TTTTTGGTCTTTTCGAGACAGGGTCTCCTTGTAGCCCTAGCTGTCCTGGAACTCGCTCTGTAGACCAGGCTGGCCTTGAACTCACAAAGATCCGCCTGCCTCTGCCTCCCGAGTGCTAGGATTAAAGGCGTGCACCACCACGCCCGGCTTGGCTTAGTCTTTTACTCTTTTTTTTCCAGGAAAATGGATGGAATTAAAAAATATTTTTATTGAGGTTTTGTGCATTTCATACATCATTTTTCAGTCCAATCTAGACTCATCTCCCCTTCCATGCCCCCCACCCCACCCAAGTTCATGCACCCTACCATCCCTGCCCTGTATCTTTTTCTGAGTCTTTTCAAAGTTTTTCAAAGCAGAGGATTATTGTCCTTGGGGGAACTTTACCATTTCAGTCTGTTCCCTGTCCCAGTTCCTCTGCTGTTGCTGTTCCCTCCAGTCTGTATGCTTCAACATATGCATGTATATACATGTCCCACCTATACTAAAACTATGTCATCTGTACACAAACTGTCATTTCCATATCATATTTCAGGATTCACATTTTTCCTTTTAAAATTTATATTACTCTAAAATATGCCTATATACCCTCCACCTGTATACCAGGATTACAAGGCCTGAAAATAAGTGGTGGGTTAATTCTAGAGCCTGTTAAGAGATTTACATTATAAGAGCGCAGTTGCTTTCAGGGAAAGGGGAATATAACATTGACATTCTTAGTTTGTCTTAGAACTAGGTGCTTGGTGCTAGCATCCACAAATGAGAGATACCATTTGTCGTTTGTTTTTCTGGGACTGTGTTACTTCACTTAGCATAATATCTTCTAGTTCCATCCATTTACCTGCAAAGTTCATCATGCCATCTTTAAAAAATTTTTTTTCAAACGTATTATTTTTTATGTGTATGAATGTACTGTCTGCATGTAAGTCTGTGCACCTGTGTCATACAATGCCCTGGAGGTCAGAAGAGGGCGTTGGATTCCCCTGGAACTGGAGTTAAAGACGGTTCTCAGTGGTCATGTGGGTGCTGGGAATCGAACCTGGGTCCTCTGTAAGAGCAGTTGGTGCTCTTAACCGCTGAGCCATCTCTCCAGCCCCGATGCCATGTTTTTTTTAACCACTGCATAGAACTCCATTGTGTAGATGTACCACATTTTCTCTATCCACTCATTGGTTGAGGGGCATTTGGGTTGGTTCCAGCTCTTCCTTATTATGAAGAGAGCTCCAATAAATGTGGCTGTGCATGTATCTCTGTGGTAGGATGAGTCTTGTGGGTATATACGCAGGAGTGGTATGACTGGGTCAGGTGGCAAGCTCATTTTGAGTCATTTAAGGGTTCTCCACACTGCTTTCCATAGTGGTTATATGAGTTTACATTCCCACTGGCAGTGGATGAGTGTTTTACTTTCCCCAGAACCTCTCCAGCATTTGGTATCATTTGTTTTCTTGAGCATAGTCAGTCTTATTGGAGTAAGTTGATATCTTAAAGTGGTTTTAATTTGCATTTCCTTAATTATTAGCATTTCCTTAATTATTAGTGATGTTGAACACTTTTTAAGAAGTTTCTCAGCCATCTTTATTTCCTCATTGTGGAGGCTCTGCTCAGCACTTTACTCATCTTTTGAGTGAGTCATTTTTTTTCTTACTTCTTTGTTTCTTGAGTAGTTTTTATATTCTGGAAGTTAATGCTCTGTCAGATCTATCAGTGGTGAAGGTTTCCTCCCACTCTGTGGGTTTTTTCTTCACTTCACTGATTGTTTCTTTCACCATATAGAAGCTTTTGAGTTTAATGAGGTCCCACTTGTCTATTGTCAACCTTATTTCCTGTGCAGCTGCTCTCTGATATAGAAAGTCTTTTCCTGCGCCTATTTCTTATAGGTTGCTGCCAATGTTTTCTTCTATCACCTTCAGAGTTTTGGGTTTCATGTTGAGGTCTTTGATCCATTTGGAATTGATTTTTGTACAGGACAAGAGGTGGGGGCTTATTTTTATTCTTCTACAAGTGGTGATCCAGTTTTGCCAATACCACCATTTTCTGAAGATGCTGTCTTTCCTCCATTGAGTCTTCTTGGACCCTTTGTCAAATATGAGGTGGCTGAAATTGTGTGTGCTCAAGTTTGGATCTTCAATTTTGTTCCATTGGTCTAAAGGTCTGTTTTTGTGCCAGTACCAGGCTGTTTTTATAAATTATAGCCTTGTAATATAATTTGAAGTCAGGTATAGTGATCCCCTCTGTATTGCTCTTTTTGCTCAGGGTTGTTTTGACTATTCCGGGTCTTTTGTTTTTCCATATGAACTTAAAGATTTTTTTTCCAAGTCTGTGAAGAAACTCATGGGTATTTTAATTGGGATTGCATTGAATCTGTATATTAATTTGATTAGTTTGAGTAGAATGGACATTTTTACTATATTAATTTTTCCAATCCATGAGCATGGGAGGTCTTTCCATCTTCTGATATCTTCTTCAATTTCCTTCTTCAGGGGTTTAAAATTTTTGTTGTAGAGATCTTTGGTGTCTTTGTTAGGTTTGTTCCTATTGCCACTCCTCTTCAATACAGTGCTTAAAATGCAATAAAATTAAAAGGACAATAAGACAAGAAAGGGAAATTAAAGGAGTACTACTTGGGGCCGGGTGTGGTGGTGCATGCCTTTAATCCCAGCACTCGGGAGGCAGAGGCAGGCGGATCTCTGTGAGTTCAAGGCCAGCCTGGTCTACATAGTGATTCCAGGCCAGCTGGACTAAAGGGAGACCCTGTCTCAAAAATACCAAAAAACCCACCCCAAAACAAAAATAAAGGAGTGCTACTTGGAAAAGAGAAAGTCAAGCCATCCCTTTATGCAGACGATATGATAGTTTACTTAAGGGATGTTAAAAACTCCACCAGAAAACTCCTACAAATGATCAAGAATTTCAGTAAAGTGATGGGATACAAAATTAACTTAGAAAAATCAGTAGCCTTTCTTTACACCACCAACAAGCAACTGAAGAAGGAATATAAGGAGACCTTTCCACTCACAATAGCATCAAAAAACATTAAAATACGTAGGAACAAACCTAACAAAAGATACCAAAGATTGCTACAACAAAAATGGTTTACTCTTATGAGCAGTGGATGCTAAAATATGTGCTCAACCAAACAAGGTTGATGGGTACATAGTGAAATCAGAGAGCTAGCTGTTTTGAGGCTCTAAAATCTGGTGCCCACTTACAAGAGAAGAAAATTTTTGTTGGTGACATTGAGAAGACACAGAAGAATAGAGCTTGAGAGATAACTTGGAGAAGTATGGCAATATTGAAACCAGAAGGAAGATGGGCAGAGTGGGTAAAAGAGAGGCCTTACTTGCTATTGTAACTTTTTTATGATGATGACATAGTTGATGGAATTCTATTCAAAAGTACCACATTATCAATGAGCACAATTGTGAAGGGAAAAGAGTCCTTTCTGAACAAGAGATGTGATCTGCTGGATCACAGGACAAATCTCGTTGCTTGGTCATGGAGGAGACTTTGGAAGTCATTTTGGCTGTGGCAAACGCTGGCAGAAGAGGTTTTGGGTGGAGGTGGTGGCAACAGGGGTGGTAATGGGGAAGGTGATGATGGAAATTGTGGATTTGGAGGTGACGAGGGATCTGGAAGTGATGGTGGACTTGGAGGTGGTGGTGGATCTGGAGGCAATGGTGGAGGTGTAGACTTAGAGGTGATGGTGGATCTGGAGGTGACGGATCTGGAGGTGATGGATCTGGAGGTGATGGTGGAGGTAGTGGTAGAGGAAGAGGATATAATGGTTACAATGAAGGTGAAAGTTTTGGAGGCGGCACCTCTGGTGGTGGTAGGAGCTATGATGATTTTCGCAATCACATTATGGACCATGAAGAGGGCAATGTTAGAGGCAGAAGCTCTGGTGGTCCCTATAGTGGTGGCTAGGGAGCTGGTGGTGCAAGTGGTTGGAATAGTAACAGGTTTTCAGAACAGCAGAAAAAGGCTACTTTGAGATGGCCATCCTATATGCATTAGAGGAATTAGAAAAGTTGAGACAGGGGACTGGTGAGAGGACTCAGCAGTGAAGAACATGTATTGTTATCTCACATTGCCTCATCATGGCCAAGCCCGTTCCCAGTACAGAAGTATTTCTTCCTGTCATTCTTTGCCTGAATTATTCCACCTCCTCATTTAAACTGATCTTAAAATTTACTTCCTCAGAGTGCTTTACTGAATGATTCAGTTTACATATGAACCATTTGGTTGTTTGTTCTTTTCATTTAAATATCATTCTACTAAAAATTATATATCATTAGTGTCAGATAAAGAAAATGTATTGTTCTTGTGGAGGAGTTGAGTTTGGTTCCCAGTACTTATGATAACTCTGGACTCCATAGGCACCTCCATGCATGTGACATGCATGTGTGCAGGTGCACATACACATGTGCACACACATACACACAATTAAAAATAAAATAAATATTTAACAAATCTGCAGAAGATTTGGGCTGGAGAGATGACTCAGTGATTAAGAACACTGGCTGCCTTAGCAGAGAACCAAGGTTCAGTTCCCAGCACCCACATGGCAGCCAACTACCTCTGTAACTCCAGTTCCAGGGGATTTAATGCCTTCTTCTGCTCTCTGTGGGCATTGCGCATACATGGCACATATATATGTAGGCAAAACACGCATACACATAAAATTAATTAAAAAATGTCTGCAGAAGAATCCATGACCCATGGTTAAAAAAGTTCCCACAGCTTTAACAAGAAACCTGCCTTGCTCAGAACTGTCCCAGCCACAGTGTGCACATGCGCAGCTGTGTATTAACAGTCTAGAGCCAGTTAGATGTGCATTTCTGAGGGCTTTTCTCTGTTGTTGCCCTGTAAGTTGTGGTAGTGGTACCAGGAACAAAATATTAAAGATTGTTTAACTTGAGAAAAGCTTGTCAGAGGCGATGTCCAGGGTTCGAGGAGGGTTTGCTGTGGATGTACTTCTGTTCTCCCCTTTCTCCCACTGTACCCCAGATCCAGGCTTCCTTCCCGAAGACAGGGAGCTCTTGCAGCATAGCCACTTGCAAAGGCATGGAGCAGATCAGCTCATCAGAAATATGTGTATATTTGTCTTTTTGAGACAGGGTCTCCCTGTAGCCACAGCTGTCCTAGAACTCACTATGTAGACCAGACTGGCCTTGAACTCCAGAGATCCACCTGCCTCTGCCTCTTGAGTGCTGGGATTAAAGGCATGCACCACCATGGCTGGCTTCATCTGAAATATTTAATATACCAGGAAACATGAGTGTTAATTTACAAAACCTTAGTGGACATGAATGGATTCTATATGTATACACACACAGGACACAGACACAGACACACACACAGACACACACACACACACACACAAGAGGTAGGCGCCATTGGGCACAAACTCCTGCACTAACCTTCCAAGAGCCCCCCCCCCCTTTTTTTGTCTTTTTGAGACAGGGTCTCCCTGTAGCTCTGGCTGTCCTGGAACTCACTCTGTAGACCAGGCTGGTGTTGAACTCACAGAGATCTGCCCGCCTCTGCCTCCCAAGTGCTAGGATTAAAGGCGTGCGCCACCACACCTGGCCCAAGTGCCCTTTCTTTTGGGTGAAGCCAAAACTTCCACAAAAAGAAGTCTCTGCTGAACTTTCATCATGGTCTGCAGCAGGTGGCTGGCTTGCGTGTGTATGGGTGGTGAGATGCCAGCAAGCTTCTGGCATCAAACATCTGTGAAGAAGCCCCCGCTGCTGCTAGCCCAGCCTCTTGGCACGGTGTAAAACCCACTGAAGTGTCCTGGTCAGCCTCTTTCTTCTTAAACTATGACCTTAAACTGAGCATGCTCAGTAGCATACATTTTGAGCTGTATGTATTTGGGAATGACCTGTCCCTGGAGTGCCTTACCCATGTGAGTCTATACAGTTTCCCCAGTAAAACCCCAGCTTTCCTAGCTCCAGGATGGCCCTGCTTCAGAAATTGCTCCAAGCAGTCCTTGCCTGCAATAGGGAATGCATCTTTCTTCGCTTTTTCATCTCTTGGCTGAGTGTTTGCTTTGTTCTCACAGACATATGTATCCACTGTGTTCTTTTACACATTTATCTGGAAATAGGGTTGTTGCAGATGTAATTAGCTGAGTCTGCACTGGAGTGGGAAAGGCGGCTGGCCTTTCCAATGTGAAATATTCTTCAAAGGAGGAAACTCAGATATAGACACACAGGGTAGTACTTCATGAAGATGAAGGCAGAGGTTGGGGTGATACTTCTAGAAGCCAGGGAACCCCAAGATTGCCAGCCACCACCAGAAATGGAGGGAGGCCTGAGATAGAGTCTCCGTAGCCTTGGAAGGAACCAGTCCCGCAATGCCTTTATTTTGGACTCTGAGCCTCAGAACTGTGAGACTCTGGGGCCCTGTTTAAGCCCCTCACTTTTATGATCTGCATCGCTACAGCAGCCCTGCAAAGGAGCACACCACACACTACCTCACCAGTCACATCACAGTCTGTGCTTGTAATGGAACCTGGTGCCTGGATCAGGGCACAGACAGCAATCCAGAAAGCCCCTCTTGTCACCCCAGGGTGACCCCAAAAGGTAGGGCCAGGCTTGCTAGATGACAATGTCCACCACCCCCACCTTGCATGCCATCCTCTGTGGCTGTAATGTTCCTGCTGCCCTGCGTTTATTCACATATGTTACCAGAGGTGCTTGGGGCTACTGCAGTGAGTGCTGCTGTGTTTGTTCCAGCCTGGGATGAGGGGGTGCTGTGCAGGGTTGTGCTGTGTCTACGAAGAGGAAGGAGCTGGTGTGCTCTGCTTTTCTGGAGCTCATTCCACAGGCCCTGAGGGAAGGCTGCTGGCACTGCGGTGAGCACCCTGGCCACTTCGCAGTCTCACCAACACTTCGAGTTCACTGTATTTTCATTTAGTCATCTTGGAGGGCAGTTTTAATTTGCATTTTCATGATAATACCGTCAAACACCTTTTTAGATATTTTTGTTATTTGAATTTCCTTTTTCATTAAATACCCATTCATTCTTTTGCCCCTAAAAAAAGAATTTCTCATATATTTTGGCTGACTCTTGCCCTGGATATGAATTACTACACTCATAATGCTGTCCTTAGATGACAAGGAGTCGTTTTACTTTATACAGGTGTGTCAGTGCTCAAGGGTAACATTTTGATGTATTTTTATTTGTTGAAGAACTCTTTGCTTTACTGAAGTCATTATATATATATAGTCTTTTTTGAGACAGGGTCTCCCTGTAGCCCCAGCTGTCCTAGAACTTACCATGTAGACCAGGCTGGCCTTGAACTCACAGAGATCTGCCTGCCTTTGCCTCTGGAGGGTTGGGATTTAAGGCATGTGCCACCACACCCAGCAAGGTCATATTTTCTTCTAAGTTTAGTTGTTGCTATAGTGTGAGGGAGGAATTAGGACTCTGAGCCTCTCCCGGTGCAGTGAGGTCCAGTGACTGCGCAGACACAGGCTGTTTCTGGACTGTTCCATCTCACTTGTCAGGGCATCCGTCCTTTCCCATGCTCACTGTATCCTCATTCTCATCTCTGTCTTAGCGGGACGTGCTTGTTAGATTCTGGATCTGGTGATCTGGTTAGGAAGGTGGCCTGGGGCCAGCTTTTCTTTTGACTTAGGTGTTAAAGGGCTGAACTGTGTTAGTAGAATTTTGCCACATACAGTCTGTTTAACTCATTCTCACATTTAATCTGCGGGATGAATAGCTGAGAGGCAACTGTGACCCTCCACCTCCCCCAGGTCATGTCTTTCTGCCTTGGTCTAGTTTTGTCTTCTGCCTTAGCAAGCGTGGCCTGTGCCCTGTCCAGAACGACAGAGTCCAGCCCTCTTGCCTGGACACCCCACCTCCAGGTGGACCTGGCCTCCTCCTTCCTTCCCTATGGCCCTTGCATGTGGTCACATTATCTCTACTTTAGGGTAGAGCTTGGGGACATTGGTCATGAAACTACACCGATATGGATCCTAACCTGACTATGATCCAAGCCAGTGGTCACTGCTTATCCAGGCCAGAAACCAGCAAGATCAAGAGTTTAATTTGGGGGTATGGAGAGATGGCTGAGTGGTTAAGAGCTGCTCTTGAGTTCTTGCAGAGGACCTGGGTTTGGATCCCAGCACCCACATAATGCCTAACAAGTGTCTGTATCTCCAGCTCCAGTGGATCTGATACCTCCTTCTGATCTCTGTGGGCATCGTGTGCATGGGTGCACTTACATGCATGTATACAAAAACCACTCATACCCATAAAATAAAAATAATCAAATAAAGTAATTTAAAAAAGGTTTAATTTTCACAGCAAGTCAGTGGCACTAGGATCTCCTGTAACCCCAAAGTGAAATAATCTCATCAAGCTCAGACCTACCCTCTGGTAGTGAGAGAGGAGCTGCTTCTGGCAGCTCTCTAAATCTCATCTCCAGGTGTAACCCAGAGTCCCCGAGGCTTGGCTCATGCCCCTATAAGGTGGAGCACCCCCGGCCACCAGCCCCCACATCCCCTATCGTCCATGCTTCAATGCTTCATGGCCCAGAAACAAACACACCCCAAGTGCTCTGACTTCTTGAAGTTGAGTCTGGACCTGGAGATAAATCGCTAACAATGGGTGCTGGGAAACCTTTACATGCTTTGGAGATATCTCAGAGAGTCTTCTTCCTCCCAGATGTCCCACTCCTGTGACCTTCCGGAAAACAGGCTGCAGGCTCCCCCCTGCCTCCCACTTCCAGAAGAGCTTCTACAGGGTGCCCTTCCTCAACTACAAATGATACTTACCTGGAACTTTCCATAGAAGGGTGAGGAGGAGAAGGAGAAGAGATAAAGAAGAAGAGAAAGAAGGACAGAAAGGAGGTTTTAGGAGGAGGAAGGGGAAGAGGAGGCTGTAGGAGGAAGTTGGAGGAGGAAGGGGAAGAAGAAGAGGAAGAAGAGGAGGAGGAGGCTGTAGGAGGAGGAAGAGTGGAAGAAGCGTGGTGGTGGTCGGGGGGAGACTTTCGCTGTAGCCGTTGCTTACCTGCCGGGACCTCTGATCAGAGCCCCAGCTTGGCTGGGCATACTGGTGGCTCCCAGTGAATGGTTAGATGACAGGTCATCGAGGCCATCACAGCCATCAAAGTGTTAGGTGTCCTCTCTTTCTGGGTGAGGGTCACAACAAGGGCTACACAGGGCCAAAGTGATAGCAACCAGGGATCTCAAAGGAAAGACCAGCACACGGCCAAAGCCTGGTCCCCAAGCACCTCCCACAGAAGCCTGACCCCGTGGATTTAGTCATGGTAAACACTGCTTGCCTCCAGTCTTAGGAGAAATGTGGATGAAAAGTTCAGGCTAGATCAGTGACGCTGCTGCTGCAGGCTGCCTCTTCCAGGTGAGGGGCTCCTTCCCTGGTCTGGTGTGTTTTGCAAGTTCTTGGGCCTGGTTTTCCTGGTACGGTTTCAGTGCCCTCATATGCTTGAATAGTCCCAACCTGCTTTGATACATTTCTAGGTGGTACCTGGTTTGAATGAAAAACGTCTCCACTCTCCGTAGCGGAACACTTGGTCTCCAGTTGGTAGTGCTGTTGGGGGAGTTATGGGACCTTTAGGCTGGTGGAGCTTTGCTGGAGGAAGTTTGCCACTGGGGGTGGGCTTTGGGGGTTTACAGCTTCACCCCACTTTCTGCTCCCTCTGTTTCCTGTGTGCAGACAAAATGTAATCTGCCAGCTTCCTGATCCTGCCAGTACGCCACACCTCCCCCACCAGGATAGGCTCTGTAGCCCTCTAGAAGCCAAAATAAATGCTTTCTTCCTCAAGCTGCGTTTGGTCATGGTATTTTATCACAGAAACAGAAAAGTAACTAATATAATCCTTTACATACTTGTAAGAGTTAGTTATCAGTGTGGACTTGGTGAGTAGTGCTGGACATGTGCTGGACAGGTGCCAGGCCATCCTGCCTTTGAATTTGCTCTGAAAACGGAGCCAAGTGCTGCTTTGTAAAGTGGAGTGACCAGGGCAGGGCACAGACTGGTCCAGCGTGAGCTGTGCTTCCTGCCAAAATGACTACCTCTGCATCAGCGTCCCTGAGTCCAAACAGCACCTCAGAAGCATCACCTTGTCATTTCATTTACAAAAGGAAATTTATTTATTTATTTATTGTGTGTGTGTGTGTGTGTGTGTGTGTGTGTGTGTGTGTGTGTGCCAAAGTCCATGACTTTGGCAGCCTGCAGCAGCAAGTGTGGGACCCAGGCCATAGTCATTGATCTGGCCTGGAACTTTCTCATCCACATTTCTCCTAAGACTGGAGGCAAGCAGTGTTTACCATGACTAAATCCACGGGGTCAGGCTTCTGTGGGAGGTGCTTGGGGTCCAGGCTTTGGCCCTGTGCTGGTCTTTCCTTTGAGATTCCTGGTTGCTATCACTTTGGCCCTGTGTAGCCCTTGCTGTGACCCTCACCCACCTTCCAAGTTAGTTGAGCTGCACTGGGCTGGGGGTCTCAGCATGCTGGCCTTAGAGGCTAGGGCTGAGTGCGGGGCACTCTGTGAAGCCAGCTGCAGTGCCCTGTCCCTGGGCATGCTGCTGCTGAGGGCTTGGCTCAGGCCTTCTGCCTCCTCCCCTCTTTTCCCGCTGACCCCTCTGTTCCAGACACTCGTCCTTTGGATTCAGAGAGCTGTCTGTTTCTAGAGGCAACCCGGCTTGGTGACAGCGTCGTAGCAAGGCAGTCCCAAGGGTGCTTCCTTGTAGGGTTGGATGTGTTTCCCTTCCACTCTCACCTGAGGAGGCAAAGGGGCAGCTCTCTGCTTCCCCCGGGGTCCTTGCACTCACCCCTAAGTTCTGACTGAAATGTGCCTGGGCCCCTCAGGACACCTCCTGGGAGCTGTCTTAGAAGCCAGAGGGGAAGGGTGGGAGGGGTCCAGGCAGAGGGGTGGGGAAGGTGGGGGTGTAGTTTGCAGGCTTGGAGTGAGGAATAGGTTGCTCCTTGTCCTGAAGATGCTGACTCTGTGTTATGTAACTTAAGATCATTTCTAGAAACAAGTTGTGAAATTCTTTTCCACAAACCTATCTCTATAAATCTGAAAAGCATGTTCTCCTCAGACCCAAACAAAACATACTCAAGGCCCAGGTTGTTAAAATCTAATGGAGGGAGAGGCCAAAAAGCTACCTCAAAGGGGACCAAGGCCTGGGGGCTAGTGGTGGTAGAGGCTGGACCTGGAACACAGAAAAACCCCAGGCCCTTGCAGAAGGCAGAGAGAAAACACTGCCCCTCTGTCCTATCCTTAGGGGTCATCATCCATTCAACCCTCTGCCCTATCCTTAGGGGTCATCACCCCATCCAGCCCTCTGTCCTATCCTTAGGGGTCATCACCCCATCCAGCCCTCTGCCCCATCCACATAGGCCATCACCCCATCCAGCCCTCTGTCCTATCCTTAGGGGTCATCACCCCATCCAGCCCTCTGTCCTATCCTTAGTGGTCATCACCCCATCCATCCCTCTGTCCTATCTGCACAGGTCATCACTCCATCCAGCCATCTGTCCTATCCACACAGGCCATCACCCCATCCAGCCATCTGTCCCATCTCTACTGGCCACTTGGAAGGTTTTCTGAAAGGTAGGTGTGACCTTCTTGGAGTCTGTGCTCAAGTGCCTTTGAAGGAGGTCACTAGCACTCATCCAGTCCAGTCTTCCCACCCTTCCCACCCTGCTGCCACACCCTGTGGCCATAGTCCCTTGTCCAAGCACTTACGTGTTGGGCTGATTGCACAAGATGCCCCCATCTACTGTGCTCACTGATGAGGCCAGGACAGACCTCAGAAGGAGCTGAGTGAGTAGAGGAGCAAAGAGAACAGGGAAAGACCCCAAAATGTACCAGAAGAACCCAGGGAGGTGGCCCCTAGTGTTGTAATGGGGATAAGGAAACTGCTGAGGCCAGAAGACTGGGGTGCACGTGGTTAGCCGTCACACCACGTGCTGAGTCCTGTGTTGGCACTCCTGTGTTGGCCTAACAGTGTACACTCCTGCTTCTGTAACCGGGAATTTGTGGAGCCAAGACCTGCCTATGATCCTGTTTTTCCAAGGCACTCTGTTTCCTGTGTGGTTTGTTCTTTTCCACAGATACTTATTATTCACTGTGCCCCATAGCACCAGGTGGTCAGCATGGCCTCAGTCATCCTGGGGAACCCCTAGTCCAGTGTGTGGGGGAGCAGGGGCGAGTTGCCCAGGGAGCAAGAAAGCAGTGTGCTTGTGTGGATCAAGGAGATGCCCAGAAGCAGCTGAGGGCTAAAGGGAGATGTGGAAGGCATGGTTTGCGGGCAGGGTGTAGGGTTGTTAAAGATCTCTAGTGAGGAGAAGCTGACTCTAGTTCAATTTTAAGAAAGGGTTTATATGCATTTCCTACTGACAATAGCTACAATTACAGGGGAAACATCTGATCCTGTAGTTTCTAGGACATGATTGTCATTCAGTATGAAGTGCCAACACAGAGATCCGGAGGCAGTGAGAGCTAGCTCGTGGCACAGAGAGGCTGACCAGCCACCAACAAGACGCACGTACTGCTAAGCCAGCTGAGGAGACAGGATGGCATCTAATCACAGCTCAATTATCTCAAAGAAGGCAGGGGAGGAGGGCAAAGCTGGTAAAATGACAGCCCTCCAGCTGTTAGCCCTCCAGGAAGTGTGAAGGGTGGGTGCTGAGAGAAGCAGCGCTGTCATCAGAGCTGCTGAGGACCCTGAAGCCACAGACACAAAGAGAGCAGCGTCAGGAGTGGGAGCATGATTCAGACACCGCGGACGGCCCGCCCAGGGCCAGGCAGAGGAGGTTTCAGAGCACAGAGCAGCATCAGGACCAGGGCCACCTCATAATGACACCCAAGGCACTTCACCAAAGAGTAGAAATGTCCTGGATGCCAATGTGCCTTAGCTCAGCAAGACCCTCCGATGACACAGAGAACAAGAAAAACTCACAAGAGAAAGAAAAACGGCACAATTACAGTTGGAGATTTCAACACTTGGCTCCCAAACACTGGAGCAAGCAATAGGAAACCAGCAAGGGTAGAGAAGACAGGCTGGCACCATCCACCCACGTGTTCTGGTGGACTTTGAAGACGCTCTTCACAGCCGCACAGATCACTGACCACAACAGCTTGGTTTCTGAGTCACAAAGAAAGACTTAAGAATTTAAATGACTCAAATCATTTCAAGTGTGTTCTCTGTCACAGCAGAATTAAATGAGAAATCAGTTTCAGTGGCAAAGGATATTGGGAAAATCCCCAAATATTTGTTAAACAACCAACACACTTCCATGCTGCTGTCAGAGAGGGAGGGGGAGAAGGATTAGAATGGATTTTGAACTGGATAACAGCTAGAAATTTATGGGCTAGAACTTTATCTGCAGGATTTTCTGTGTCATTAAGATCTTTGGGATTAGAAAAGAAGATGGAGACGCTCTCGCCTTGGGCCTGGGTTCCATTCTCATCACCCACATTGGGTAGCTCACAGCTGTCTGTAAGTCCAGTTCCAGGGGATTGGACACTCTCTTCTGACTGCATGGGCACCTGCACTCAGGTACACACACCCTAACACACACACACACACATACACGCACACGCACACACACACACACACACATGCACACACACACGCACGCACACACACACACACACACGCACACACACACACACACACACACACATGCACACACACACGCACGCACACACACACACACACACGCACACACACACACAGTGACACACACATAAAAAGGAGATGGCTCTCCAGGCACGAATGTCCATCTTGGAGATCTAGAAGGGAGAATAGGTTGCATCCAACACAATCAGAAGAAATAAAACAGCAAAGAAGAGAAGGCAGAGAAAAGAAAAGAGAAAACACAGAAGATTGTTGAAACCACCAACAATGCTTGGAAGAGTCTTTGGAAGACTGATGAAGCTGGTAAGCCTCTAACTACCAGTCATGAGGTGAAGGAGAGAGACACTGAGAGCCAGAACCGGGAAAAAGGGGCCCTGCACATCACACACACACCGACATCCTAGGAGGGAAGTCAGGGACAGGTTCAGGCAGTAAACAGAACTTGAAATGGACACAGTGGTCAAAGAACACATGACCAGAGCTCTCCAAAGAAGCAGAGCCACTGAGCAGCCACACCTGGGGGACAGAATGAGCATGGAGTCCCCTCCAGGACAGAGGGTCTTCTGGTGACTTCCGGCAATCACTAAGGGAGAAAGGAGACGGTCATTCCCCCAGTGTGTACCAGAAAACTGAAGATGGGGGCCCCTGTGCCACTCGAATGAGGGACTAGAAAGTGGCAGATATGTCTGGTCAAGTTGAAGCGTGGGACCACCCAGCACAATAGACAGGATTTTTCCTCCAAAAATCCCAACAGAGACAATGGCCTGTGGAAATTCTGTCACCCCTGGGTGCTGGGAGCCCTTCCTATACCTGTCACTTAATCTTCCTTTGCCTTGTCAGCTTCAGCACAGCCCTGGGGGCCACTCTGACATGCAGAGGACGCCAGACAGTCTGCTATGGTTGGAGGTTTGACACAGTGGTGGTGCACTTCCTGTGTGTCCCAGTCCAGGACTTGGAACTCCAAGTCTTCCCATGGAGACCCTTGGCTTGCACTGGGGAAAACTCTTGTAAATCCATGTGACTACCTCTCTTTTACACTTTATCCAACCCTCTGGAAGTTTCTGAACCTTTTGGTTAGCTGTTGAGATTCACAAGAATCCAGTGGTCTGCTCTGTGTCTAGGCTGTGTCCTTGTGCCCCGGCTGCTGGACAGCTCCAGAACTTTGTTGTCCAATCTGGGACGGGCCTGGTTTCAGGTGGCCCTGATGGGGTCTCTTGTGCTGGCCGGTTTCCAGGCTGCCCTGATGGAATTCTTTCTAGATGTTCTCTCTTGCTTCATGGTAGTGACACTGTAAGTCTTGGCACAGTTCTTGCTTTCTAAGCCAGCAGCACAGAAAGCTCTGTCCTGGCTTTCTTTGACGTTACTTTGCTGGGTCCTCTGGGCGTCCCTTCCTTTCAGGTTGGGAATCAACACGTTGCTATGAAGCTGACTGGATCTCTTCTGTAGTTCCCAGTACCTGCTAAGGGAGGACATCATTGTGGGTGGGCTAAGAGCTGGGGGATAGCAACGTCCATACCAAGAATCCTTGAGCCTGGGCCATGTCTAGCATGCTGGGCACGGGTTGGAGAGCCCAGGGGGTGTCGTTCTTCCCAGGCTGACCATTTCAAGTTCAGTTTCCCCAGATGTCAAAGACTACTGACCATGCTGCTTCAGGAAATGGTGGGAGGAGCCTGGGGTCCGTCTCCACCTCTGTGCTACCCTGGCTCCTCTACATGAGGGCCTTGATGTCCCCTCAAGCCGCAGACTGACCTTTCTTCACTATGTGCTCCCTGAACCCTCACTGGTTTCCAAGATTGCTTCCTTCTTGTAATCTAGGCAGGGACAGGGAAAAGAGTCTAGGACCAAGGCATCTGTGGCCAGCTTCTCTGGGGTTATCCTGGTGGGCAGATATGGCACCCAGCTCCCCTGTGCACCCAGCCTGCCTTTTCTTCCTCTTCATTCCTCTACCCTATACCCACCATCCCATCCTACCCCTGCAAATTTGCCACAGCTTGCCAGCCAGGCAACGGGGCAGACCTCCCCCTTTGTGGGGTTCTGGAAGGGCCGGTGACATATCCAGCTTCTGGTTCTGGGTCCGTGCTCTATCCCAGATTCTCCCCCGCCCATGGAAGCACAGGAGCATGGGAAATCCCCGAGGACTTACAGGTGTGACTTGTCCCTGAACTGTGGGCAGCACAGCAGGGCCCGCGGGAGGGGAATCTGCAACCACAGGGCTTCCAGACTCCATGTTGAATCTGCTGTGTCCTTCTGGTGACCCCCTGCAATCTTCCTGTCCCAGGAAGGCTCTTTGGGCCCATGACATCTCCTGGGGCTGGTGCACCCTGGTGGTCTCTTGCACATGGGCCACCCCCTACCCACCTCTTTCTATCTTGGTGGTCCATGAGGGCGGAAGTCTCTCCCCACCATGCTCACCCTGAGCGGCAGCTCCGCCCCTCCTCCAGAACCTTCCTTGGGGGGTGGCCCATGTATAGTGTCAAAGGTTCTGAATGGCAGTGTCTCTTGCAGCCTTTTTAAAAATTTTAAAATTATTGTTATTATTATTTTTCTTGCAGCCTTGACCAGAGGAAGAAACTGAGTTTGCTACGGCTGGACCTGCGTGGGAGTTTCTGAGCCTCCCTCCCCACAGAGCAGGTCCTTGGTTGTTGGCCCCCCTGGGCTGTGACCATGGGGTATCTCCCATAGGGTTGAGGAGCCCCTGGAGCTCCAACCCTGTGTTCTCCGGGGTGCGACCTTCCCTGCAGTACTTCAGAGGCTGTGCAGTTGGTGCAGCTCAGACAGTGAATGACTGTCTGTGGCATTTCAGCTGCTGAGGCCACTTTTTCTCTCCAGCCCTGCTCTCTGGAGATCTCTGTCCTGTGGAGAACTTTATTTCCATGGTGTGCAAACTGGCTGTGAAGCCCCTCAATGCACTTGGCAGCCCTGCCTGGCTCCTAAGCTCTGACAAAATCCCCGATTCTGTTGCCCAGGGCACCGTTTCCAGTTTCCATGCCCCTGTCTCACTCCAAAGCCAACCTGCATCCATCTTGCCCCTCAGGACATGGTGCGGGCAGCCCCTCATTTGTGTGAGTCACACTCATCCTAGGGGACAGAGCTGTCACTGAATGATTCACCCCATCAAATGTGCAACATTTGTCAGTTTTCTCACCCAGTGCTATTTTGAAACCCTGTCCTTTCATTTCTGTAGTCACTTGAATCCGCTGTTCACTAGAACTTTTAACTCTCCTGTGGATTTGACACTCGTTGAAAGGGATGGAGTGAAAGATGTTTGTTAAAGTCAAAGCTGGATGCAGATGAGCCATTTG
This sequence comes from Rhizomys pruinosus, assembly GCA_009823505.1. NCBI lineage: Eukaryota > Metazoa > Chordata > Mammalia > Rodentia > Spalacidae > Rhizomys > Rhizomys pruinosus. The sequence goes on along the minus strand of VZQC01012005.1, from coordinate 4,995,942 downwards.
GAGGGAACATCAAATGGTGGAGGCTGGATGGTCCCCCACATGTCACTTGTGTGCTGGGGCTGGACCTGGTAGGGCAGGGTCAGGACACTGGGGCCAGGTTTCTCAGATCCATGGAAGTCAGGGCATTGAGAATTCAGGCTTGACAGGGGTAGCTTCATTTCTCGGAAGGGACCACTTCTCACAGACCACCATGTAGAGTCAGGAGTCTTTCCGAGTGAAGGTGTGCTACATTCAGAAACACTGCTCGTTCTCTGTGAATGCCTGACCTTGGTGGCTGTGGCCGTGTTAGTGAGTGATGGCAGGAAGGCACTGTGGCCTCTTCCATTCTGAGCTCCTGGGGGATTAGGCTTGGGATGAGCAGGGCACCCAACCTGTGTGTTATACAACAAAGGAGCATGGGACTCAGAATGTGGGGCTCAGAGCCCTGGGGGGACAGGGAGCCTCTGAAGGAGGATAGGAGGGGCTTGTTTATTCACTTTCTTCCCTGGCCCCAGAAAGGCTTGGAGTGCAGCAGACTTGGCCAGTTCATTGGCTCTAAGGCCACATTCACAGCGGGTCTTCTGGAAGGCCCAGATGCTCTGTATCTTACACTGATGCCAGGCCTGGCAGGTCCACCAGGCCTGAAGCCTACTGTTGGCCAGGTGCTTGTGTTAAGTGTGCCCTGCTATAGACTGATGCTGGCCTCTATTTTAGGTCTCTCCCAGCAGTTCTGTAGCATCAACACCATTCTCACAATTTACTTTGGTGTTCTCAGGACTGAGAAGCACAGAATAGGCCAGAGAGGAAATGTAGACAGTGGCCTGCCTTCTGGTTAGGCCCAACCTGGTTCCACAGGAGCTCCAGAGGAGGAAGTGCACCCCAGGGGGTCACCTTAAGGCCATAGACCACTGTACCCTCCTCCCTGCAGGACAGCTGTTGGTGAGGATGGCTGTTGGTGAGGAGTGTTGTTGCTGAGGGCGGCTGTTGGTGAGGATGGCTGTTGGTGAGGATGGCTGTTGGTGAGGACAGTTGGTGAGGATGGCTGTTGGTGAGGAGTGCTGTTGGTGAGGACAGCTGTTGGTGAGGATGGCTGTTGGTGAGGATGGCTGTTGGTGAGGACAGCTGTTGGTGAGGACGGCTGTTGGTGAGGATGGCTGTTGGTGAGGACGGCTGTTGGTGAGGACGGCTGTTGGTGAGGACAGCTGTTGGTGAGGATGGCTGTTGGTGAGGATGGCTGTTGGTGAGGAGGGCTGTTGGTGAGGATGGCTGTTGGTGAGGATGGCTGTTGGTGAGGAGGGCTGTTGGTGAGGATGGCTGTTGGTGAGGATGGCTGTTGGTGAGGATGGCTGTTGGTGAGGATGGCTGTTGGTGAGGATGGCTGTTGGTGAGGACGGCTGTTGGTGAGGATGGCTGTTGGTGAGGATGGCTGTTGGTGAGGAAGGCTGTTGGTGAGGATGGCTGTTGGTGAGGATGGCTGTTGGTGAGGAGGGCTGTTGGTGAGGATGGCTGTTGGTGAGGATGGCTGTTGGTGAGGAGTGCTGTTGGTGAGGAGTGCTGTTGGTGAAGACGGCTGTTGGTGAGGACGGCTGTTGGTGAGGATGGCTGTTGGTGAGGATGGCTGTTGGTGAGGATGGCTGTTGGTGAGGAAGGCTGTTGTGAGGATAGCTGTTGGAGAGGACCACTGTTGGTTAGGATGGCTGTTGGCGAGGACAGCTGTTGGTGAGGACGGCTGTTGGTGAGGAAGGCTGTTGGTGAGGACCGCTGTTGGTTAGGACTGCTGTTGGTGAGGACTGCTGGGGATGGGCAGCCTGCTGGGGCAGTGGCCTTTTTGGGTCAAAGGTAAGTCTCTGGGCAGCAGAGTTGGTGGGAGTTATCAGCCAGCATGCCTGGGAGCTGTACCCCAAAATCTACCTAAAGTTCTGGAGCCAAATAAAAGTTAATTAATTAATTATTTTAAACAGGATCTCCCTGCATAGTCCTAGCTGGCCTGACACTCATTACATAGAGCAGGTTGGCTTTAGAAGCAATCCTCCTGCTTCAGCCTCCTGAGGGCTGGGTGCTGGGATTGCAAGTGTGCCACACTGAACTGGAAAAGGGATAGCCCAACTGGCCTCTAATTCATCCTCCTCAGCCATCTGCCTAGCAGTGTGTGCCACTTTGGTCATCCAGCTGTGGTCAAAAGCCACCCTTTTCATATTACACGTGTACCAACTGTTACTGACAGCTTGTGCCCCCAAACCCATATGGTGATATCCTCACTCCAGGGTGATGCAATCAGGAGGAACCTTTGGAAGTGATGACGTCATGAGGCAGAACCCTCAGGAAGAGATCAGTGTGTGCATGAGGGAGCCCCAGAGCTGTCCACCCCTCCACCCTGTGAGGACACAGCAGGAAGAAGGCTGGGCAGTGCGAGGCCCTATCAGAGACTAGATCTGCCGGTGCCTTGATGCTGGCTTGCCAGACTCCAGACCCTGAGAAACAAAGGTCCAAGGTTGATAAGCCCCAGGGGCTGGCATTTCATTATACCAGAGTGGACTAAGACAAGTACAAGAAGATCACAGGACAGAGAGAGTGGAAGTCAGGTGTAGAGGAAGGAGCAGAGGAAGGAAACAACATTCTTCACTGTGAAGAGTCACTGGTTACTTGTGGAATGTTAGTGCAGCCATTGTTGTGGCTTGAGTCTGAGCTGTGCTCTGAGAGGCACATGGCTGTGGGGAAGTGGCTGGAACCAGATGGCTCTGACTAACCAATGGATCAGTCCCTTGATGCAGTCACAATACGATGGTATTACTGGCAGGTGGGGCCTAGCTGGGAGCAGTGGGCCATGGAGGTGGCCGTTGGGACACCTGTCTCCTGGCCTTTCTTGTTCGTGCCATGAGTTGATCAAACTTGCTCTGCCACACATTCCTGCTACCAAGATGCTTTGCCTTACAGAGCCACAGTGTGGAGCCAGCTGACTACGGCCTGAACCTTCTGAAACCTTGAGCCAAAGTAAAGGATCCCTCCCTTGAGTTATTTATCTCAGGCATCTTATTGTAGCAACGAAAAATGACTGCTGAGGGGGTGGAGAGATGGCTCAGCAGTTAAGAGCACGGGCTGCTCTTGCAGAGGACTTGAGTTCGGTTCCCAGCACCCACATTGTGTCTAACAACTGTCTGTAACTCCAGTTCTAGAGGATCTGATGCCCTCTTTTGGCCTCTCTGGGCATTGCGTGACATGGGTGCATTTACGTGCAGGCAATACACTCATACATACAAAATAAAATAATAAATAATATATTTTTTTAAATTGTGGAGACAGGGCTGGAGAGATGGTCTAGTGGTTAAGAGCGCCGACCGCTCTTACAGAGGACCCGGGTTCAATCCCCAGCACCCACATGGCGGCCGAGAACCGTCTGAAACTCCAATTCAAGGAGAACTCCAGTTCCAGGGATATCCGACACCCTCTTCTGACCTCTGCAGCATTGCATGACACGGGTGCACAAACCTGCATGCAGACAGTACATTGATATATGTACAGAAATAAATAAAAATTTTAAAAAATTGCAGAGACAGAAAGCTTTTAGTTTGCTCTATGCATTTTTTACCTAACTCCATTCCATTATATTGCTCTTTGTGTGGTGATTTTGAGGCATGGTTCAGAATATAATGAGATGACATGAGGCAGACTTTGACAAATACTGTCTGTCAGCTGCTGTTTTTGACAGATTCTCTGTCCCTGGGAGGATGATTGGTCTTCTGATATAAAAACAACCCTGTGACTCACATCACTAAATATCAACTATCATGTGTGCTCAGGTGCCTTGGCAATAAAACGGGCCATTATGTGGTTCCACATAACTTTTTTTAAGGGGAAAAAAGAAAACATTTTGTTCAGCAATTGCTCCTGAGTGGGGCCTGGCCTGCCAGTGCCGTAGTGATGGGGAGATTCTGGCACTGGTGCAGGATTTAGGACTCTCCAGTGATAAAGACTCTCTTCAAGGTGCAAGACCAGCTGAATGACCCGACAGGATGCACTCTGAGAACTGCCTTGTTAAGGGGTTTCACAGTTTGTGAGCATCATGATTCATTTCTGTCAATGCTGACTAGACATGGACTCTGGACCTGGAAGATACAAATGGCGCTGAGTACTTCTAACACTGATGGCCTCGTAGATATCTTTATGCCAGAGTGCAGTAATGACTCATGTGTGAGGATGCCAGAGTGACCAGACCTGCATGGCCCACTGTGCAGAGACCTGACCCACACAGTGTGGACAGCCATAGTTCTTCACAGTGTAATTGGATGACTGTGGTACCCGCATGTGTATTTGTCATGATGCATTTCATTGCTATTTCAGAATCTGTTCCTGTTCATTAAAAAGCTTTTCTATAGAGGCTGGGGAGATGATTCAGTGGGGAAAGTGCTTGCTGTGCAAGCATGAGCATCTGAGCTCAGAGTCCAGCACTGTGCTGGATAGCTTTAGTGTCAATTTGACACACCTGGGTTGAGGGAGCCTCAACTGGGGAATTGGCTCCATTGGACTGGCCTGTGGCCACGTCTGTGGAGCATTGTCTTGATTGTCAGGCAATGTGGGAGGGCCCAGCCCACAATGAGTGGTGCCACCCTGGGCAGGTTGCTGTGTACCGTATAAGAAGGCAGGCCGGGCATGAGCCAGGGAAGCAAGCCAGTGAACAGCATTCCTCCATGGCCTGTGCTTCAGCTCCTGCCTCCAGGTTCCTGCCCTGAGTTCCTGCCTTGGGCTCCCTGAGTGATGAACAGTGACCCAGGAGATGTAAGCTGAATAAACCCTTTCCTCCCCAAGTTGGTGTTGGTCAGAGTGTTTTGTCACAGCAATGGAAGACAAATTAGAACAAGCACCATGTAAACTGGGCGGCAAACTCAACACTGGGGCAGAGATTAGGGATCCTGGGTGTTGGGAATTGAATATGGGTCCTCTGCAAAGAGCAGTGAGTGCTTTTAACTGCTGAGCCATCTACCCAGACCCAGATTTAATTTAAAAATTTTAATGTGTGCACATGTGGGTGTCTGTGTGTAGGTATGTGTATGTGAGTGTAGTTTATTGAGGAGGCCAGAAGAGGGCGTCAGCTCCTTTGGACTTGGGGTTGTAGGCAGTTGTAAGCCTGGTTGTTGGGTGCTAGAAACTAAACTAAGGTCTCTTCAAGAGGAGTACTCACTCCTAACTGCTGAGCCATATCTTCAGTGAAGGTAGAAAGACTGGGAAAATTATGGGGACTTGGGAAGGGAAAGGAGTCCTTCACTCTAGAGTCTGGCTGAAGCCTCATGCTAACTTTGAGTCAATTCCAGCACAATGACCAATATTGGCTGTGAAGGCTGCAGAGAGAGATAACAGACCTTTCATATACAAATTATTTTATCTTAAAATAGCAATGAGCCAGGCTTAAGACTTACTTGTTTATAACTTGGGTGAGGCCTCATTACTTTCTCCAGGCATTTTCTGGGAGTCTCAAACAAGACCATTACATTTGTTTATGGTAGAGATCCCCCACCTTCCTGCATCCCTGAGCTTTAGAGTTATCTTATCCACTGTAATGCTGTCAGGCACCCATCAGGAACCGCTCCTGATCTCAGGTTCCTTAGCAACCCTTGGAAAGTAACAGCTTCAAACCCCACTGAAACCCTGTGTATGACTCTTGTAAAGACAGTGAAGTGGGATGAAGCAGAGTCTCTCAGAGAAGCCCACACCGCCCTCTCAGAGGTGTTACTTTTTTTTTCAAGTCCCCTTCCCTTTCTTAATCCTTGTGGTTAAATTTTAGATAAAAAAAAATCTCTTTTAGGGGCTGAAGAGATGGCTTAGCAATTAAGAGCACCTGTTCCAGAGGACACAGATTCCATTCCTGGCAGCCACATGGCAGTTAACACTTGTTCTTAAACTTCAGTTCCAGGGGGTCTGATGCCCTCTTCTGGCTTCTATGGGGTACCAGGCATGCACATGGTGCACTTACATACAAGCAGGCAAAATATTCATACACATAAAATAAAAATAAATGAAATCTCTGATTCCTGGCTGCCAGAAGGTGAGCAGCTTCCTCTGCCACATCCAGGATGGACTGTGCTGTCATATGCCCAAGGCACCCAGCTAATATAACAGACCACAGACTGAATCTTCCAAGCTGTGAGTCCAGATAAACCTAGATAAATCTTTCCTCCTCTTCAGTTTATTGTCTCAGGTGTTTTGTTACAGGAGTTGAATGCTGACCAACAGGGAGAGACCATGTCTCTGTGGCCAGTATCTCCCCACAATCTCTGACCCCTGGAACTCTGTATTCTGCATCTTTTTGCCTCTGGCATTGATAATAGGGCTGGTGGCTGGGCTGGGCCTCTGCTTCTGGGATTGCCCATTCTGCCAGATGACACAAGTCTGGTCCTGTGTGTTGTGAGGGTACCATTGTTATAGGTGCAGACATGACATCCAAAGGCTGAGATTTCCAGGTTCTTGTGTCAATACAGAATTAGAATTAAGAATTAAACCAGGAAAAGAGGGAAATGCATTTCTGAGAATGGGAGTGGGCCAGAGAGGCTCAACCCCACCCAGCATCAGAACCCTCATAGGTAATTTACATAGTCCTGCCTCCTCTCACAGTTGTTTCTTTGAAAAATATTTCATTCATTATGTGTATGAATGTGTAACCTGCATGGATGTACTTGTGCTGTGGCTTGCCCATGGAGGTCAGGAGATGGTGTCAGATCCCCTGGAACTGGAGTTACAGATGGTTGTTAGCCACCATGTGGGTGCTGGGATTTGAATCTGGGTCCTCTGCAAGAGCAGTCAGTGCTCTTAACTGCCAAGCCATCTCTCCAGCCCCAGTTGTTTCTTTTACGGATGCTCTGTCCCTTACATGTAGCCCTGGTGGGGGAGGGTCTCCAGTCTTTCTGCCAAGTGGCTCCTTGCATATGTTAATCTCCAGGTCTATTATTTCTCCAGGCCCTACTCTCCTGGCATATTACCAGGTAACAGAATGCTTTTTCTGGAAACTTCCGTATGGAGGCTTCACTACTTTACATAACGGGGCGGAGGTGTGCCATGCCTCCCAGCCCTTTGCCTTTTCTAGTTGGAGACAGAACATGGATTCAGCTTTTAGATTCTGGCTACGTGACTGCTAGAATTTATATCACTGCCCCATGCCTCAGTTTCTTCACCTCTCAGTAAGAGGTGGCGGTCCCAAGGCAGGGTGTCAGGGGAGCAAGCTATAGCCAAGCTTCTGTGCTGTCATCTTGAGGTGCAGGGCCCAGGACCTGGGGCTGTGAGGGTGCTGTTTCCACTTCCCCACCACCTCCCTCAAACTGACAAAATAAAAAGTTAATATTGTGAGGTGCCTTCAGTCTGCTCACCTATTTAACTAGAACTCATCCCAGCATTTTGCCTTTGAGCTGCTTAGTTTCTGAGGAGCTTTATTAATAGCACATTCTTTGGGTGACAGCTAAGCTTTCTAGGCTGAAGCCAGTGTCTTGCCCACTGGCCCCTGGCTGATGTGAATGTCACCGTTATGACCTCAAAGCCCAGCATGGGAAGGGTAGCCTGCCTGAAGGTGGGGAAGCAGTGGCTAGGGCCAGCTGAAAACAGGCCTGGCCTGGGAACCAACGGGAGTGTGGCTGTCCTGCTCCTCAGGACAGGGCCGTTCTCCTCTGACTCTGGGAAGCCAGCTGTGCTACTCTGAGAGTTAACAATATGCCAGTTTTTCCATTGACACAGCTGGTTCTAGGAATGGAAACTGGCAGGCTTGGGTTTGAATCCTGTTCCCACCAGGTGGCAGCTGTGAGCTACCTTCTGCAGCCTCAGTTTCCTACCTGTGCATTGGGATGGTCACTGGTCACCTTGCAGATGTGTACGAGTTTTGTAAGGTATTCCCAGAGAGAACCCTTCACAAAGCAGGTGCTGTGTTCCTTAGTGTCCTTGGCCACACACACTCGTTTCACCCTAAGCAGGGACGGAGGTTTGAGGCAGGGCGGTCAGTGCTCTGGGGCAGCACTAGCTGGCCACAATGCTCCAAGAAAACTGGGAGGAACAGTCTCAGATTGTAGGAATGGGTCTCCAATGCTATCAGAGAGGAAAACAAATGCGTGGGTATTCTTGCAGCCCTGGCTGCTCTCGGCTGTGAGATAGCTGCTGCCTTCCAGCTGTGGGACAGCTGTGGGTGGAGGGAGCTGAATGCTGGCCTTCAAAGACTGCCATGTCTCAAGACTGAATCTGTGATTGTGGCCTGTTTGGTGCATGGCTTTTTGCAGCTGGGGTTGGTGTGGTCCTTCAGATGAGTAGAATTCTAGACTGAGGGATGGGTGGCTAAACAAAATCCCAGTGATCAAAAAGAGGCAGAAGGAGGTCAGGCACACGGGTGGCCATGCAGAATGATGTGACCATGAGCTGGGGATACCTACAACCTCCAGGAGCCAGAATAGGCAGAGGGCTGTTCCCTGGAGCCCCCCCGAGCACAGCTACCCCACCTCTATCTCAGACTTCTGTTCTAACACTGAGAGGATCTACAGCCGGTGATTGATACCCACAGTGCCTGTGTGTGTGTGTGTGTGTGTGTGTGTGTGTGTGTGTGTGTGTGTGTGTGTGCCTTTGTTAGAGACCCAGGGCGCACACAGATGGCATTGAGGGGCATCTTCCTACAGATGTTGGGGAGGTAAATGGTCCCTATAAGGTTGCCCTCCATCTTGGAACCTCCTTAGAGGGTCAGAGGTTCAGGGACATTCCTGAGGTCAGTGACTTGTCTTAAGTACAGTTTGGAGACTGCAGAACTGGCTCCAGCGAAGGGTGAGCACTGGTCCAGGTGGCTCCTGGCTAGTTCCACCAGTGGCCCAGATGCCCCTCAAGCCCCTGGGAGAAGAAGGCTGGCTGTGAGCAATGGTAGCACGGACTGTCCGAAAACTTAAGCTTGATCACTTCTGAGAAATGAGTGCATGCTACATTTTGCCAGAGAAGAGGTTGGGGTCCGTTATGACACCAGCAAAGGCCACTCACCTGGGGATTGGGGAGCTGACTGAAGGGGGCCTGGGTGGGGAACTGGGCATCCAGACTCCTCCTGCTGTCCTCCCTTCTGTGACCTCAGGCAGGGCCCTGAGTCTGGGCACTGGAGCCAGCTTTATGACCTTATCTGAGCCTCAGTTTCCTTCTGTGCACAGAGGCTGTGGCCTGGCCTTGAGCCTTCCTTCCCCTCTTCCTTGGTGCCCCAGACCTATGGAACATTATGCACCGCACTGGCCCCAGGACCTTTGGTTTGTCCTGTACAGAATGCCATGTGAATGGCTCATTTCCCCCATCTGACAGGACTCTAGGCTCACTGTGTCCAGTGTGCCAGCTCCTCTGTGTTCAGCTCCATCAGATGGTTTGCTTACTGTCTTAGTCAGCTTTCTATTGCTGTGATAAAAACACTGACCAAAACCAACTTGGAGAAGAAAGGGTTATTTTATCTTATAATTCCCAGGTCTCACTGAGGGAAGCCAGGACAAGACTCAGGGCAGGAACTTGGAGCACAAACTATGGAAGAACACTGCTTACTGATTTGCTCCTCTGGCCCATGCTCAGCCTGCTTTCTTACACAACACTAAACCCCCCACCTACAGTGGGCTGGGTCCTCCCATATCACTCAACGATCAAGAAAATGACCCACAGACATGGCCACAGGCATGTACAATGGAAACAATTTCTCAATTGAGGTTCCCTCTACCCAGTGTATCAAGTTGACAACTGAAGTTATCCAGCACAGTAACCTAGCCAGTACTAGCATCTGCAGTCTAACCTCATCAAATCCTCTTGTCTGGAACAGACCTGAAGGTGTCTGGCCTTGTGGTGCCTCTGGTGACCCCATCCAGGCTCCACTGCTTCCGATCTTCTGGCCGCCGTGGTCTCTGTATGTGTTTGTGCCCCATTCTCTGCCCCCTCCTCCCAAGCCAGCAGTCAGTGAGATCTTCGGAAGACTTAGTTTGAACATGACCCTCCAAAAGCTAATGTGTCACCCAGATTCATGTTGCTGGTCTTCAGAGATGGGGCCTTTAGGACATGGACTGGATTGGGTGAGGTTTTGAGGGTGTGTGACCCAGGAAGGTATTAATAGCTTTCTGGAAAGAGGAGAGTCCTAAGCCAGTAGTTGGCTGCCTTTCCCAGGATACCTGAACTGGCTTCCAATTCTTGGGCTTTAGCCTCCAGAGACATGAGATAAAGAGACTTCTATTCTTTCTAAATTGCTGTGTCTCAGGTATACTGTTATAGCAACAGAAAATAGCCTAGGCGTAGATTTTTGTCCTTCTTCTGCTCACAGCTTCCCAGAGGGTTCTTATTACACTAAAAGCCACGGTGTGTATCAGCCTAGGGTCTGCTCATCCACCTCCCCGTGACTTCTCTAACCCCATTTCCCTGAGTTAGCACAGCTGAGGCCCCTGCTCACGGCCTTTGCATGTGCTCTCCACGCTGCAGAGCCACTCCAACCACTCTGGGACATCGTGGTCCAGCTCACCTTCCTTCCTTCTTTTGCTGCTTATTTCAATTCCTGGCACTTCTCTCCCAAGTCACACATCCTACTTGCTGTCCTTTCTTCCTGCTGGAAGGTGTCTGGCAGTAGCTGGAGAGGGTCTGTCTCACTCCTCACTCTCAGTGCCTGGCATACTTGTAGGCTTGGTTGTCTTCAACCATCTCATTCTTAGTAACCTGACCTCTGACCTTCCCTGACACCGGCCACTCCCTAGGCCCTTCTTCCTCCAGAGCTTTTTCAACAAACAGACAAGATTCGCCACTCATTTTGAGGGCCCACAGCTTCTGGGAATTTTTACCCCACTTTTGAGTAATTCCTTGGGCCTCCCTTGAGGAATTTTTCATTCTCTTGAAAGTTCTGGGCTCTTGCTTCGTACTCCAGCTGTGTGAAGGTTCCAGGCACAGACTGTCCTTCAACTTGGCCTCACAAGACAGCAGAAGCAGCCAGTGTCAGCAGAAGACCCCAGAACATTGGGTTGGTGGGTGCTGGTTTCTCTTCCACAGGAGGGAGGGCCTGGGTCTGCATTTGCCTGGGTCTGCTATCTCCTGCCTCCCAGGGTCCGCCTTCAAGGGACATGGGAAAGTCAACAACCCATGAGCATGTGACCGCAGACTGTTGGGAGTCTGTTGTGATGTAGCAGCCTTAGCCTTGAGGGGTCAGGGCTTTTAATGTCAGGGCTGAGTTGTTTCCTCAGTGCTAGAGGGCCTTCCTTCCATCACCTCCAGGACCTGACCAAAGCCCCTGACTTCATGCTGAGACCCACGGCTGCTGAGCCCGAGGCAGGTCCCGGGGGCTCCATGAAGACAGAGTCGGGGCTAGGCCAGCTGCTGGTTGCAGTATGAGGGAGGACTGGGCCATCGAGGCAGGGATGCAATGTGGCTAAACAGAATGGGCTAGCAAGACTGACAAGTAGGTGTTGTCCTATAGGGAGACCCATTTACACAGCACAGAAAAAGCTCTGAAAAGGCTGGGTGGTCCCATATATTTAGTCCAGAGATACCCCATCAACCAGGCTGGAATACAGATGCTAAGCCACCCCAGAAGTCTGGTATAGGGTAAGGATTAGAGCCATGCTCCAGGACAGGCTAACCCTGCCTGGAAGGGGCAGTTTCACCCAGAAGATGGTGTGCCAGTGCCATGAGCTGCCTCACCTGCCTGGACCCTGGCCATCTGGGAATACTATTGTTCTGAGTGGGTGGTAAGACCTTAGACTTCACTCTACAATGTGGAGTGCAGGCCAGGGGTCTCCTTGTCAGGGCCTTCAAGGGGATGAGAGAAAACTAGGCTGGGTCCCTCCTTGCTCAGAGAACACCAGGCTGATAGCATGCCCCAGTATAGCTGGGTCCCTCCCTGCTCAGAGAACACCATGCTGATAGCATGCCCCAGTATAGCTGGGAGCAGCTCATGGAAAGACCACCTGAGGGCTTTAGTCATCTACCCAGCCTCAGTCTAGCCGATCCCTAGGGCTGAGGCAGGCCGCCGGGCTGCCACTCCTGGGCGACAGGAGGTGAGGGCAGCCTTCCTGCCTCTGCTCATGTTCCCATAGCGCTCTTTATTTATGATGCTTGACTTCAGATGTGCGATGTTTATACTGTTTACTGTGTACTAAGCCAGGGCTAGATCTGCTTCAGTGTCCAATGCACCCCTCCTGGGTGCATCCTGGTCCTGGAGTAGCTGTGATCTGTCAGTTTTTTTAAAGTGTGTGTGTGTGTGTGTGTGTGTGTGTGTGTGTGTGTGTTCTCCTGTACATGTGCATATGGAGGCCAGAGACTGACATCCATCAGGTTCTCTATTGCTCTTCACCATGTTTTCTGAGGTGGGGTCTCTCACCGAACCTGGAGCTTGCTCTCTCTGCTACTCTGACTGGCTGGCCACCTGTCTCCATCCCCCCACTGTTGGGGTTACAGATGTGTGTTGTCATGCCTGACTTCTTAGATGGGTGCTGGGGATCTGAGCTGGAGTCCTCAAGCATGTGTAGGTCTAGACTTTTTTACCCATTGAACCTTTCCCTGGACCCTGTAGTTTGTTGTAGGCAAGGCTTCTTCTTCATACCAGGGGTTGACTGAGGCAAGAAAGCCACCCAGTGTTCCAAATGTAAGGAAACCTGTAATGAAACACCTGAGATAATCCCATAGGAAGAAGGTTCATTTTGGGTTTCAGCTTCAACTCCTAGTCCGTTGGACTACTATTGCTTTGGGCCTGCTAGCCTCATTTCAACATGGAAGCAGAGGCGGAGAGGAAAGGTCAGGTCCCAACTAGACTGTCCACGGAACACCCTCCACCCGCCTAACTGTAGGCTCCACCACCTCCGAATTGTTCCCGTGACAACACAGGCTGGGGCCACTCTTCCAATACATGGGAGCAAAATAACAGGATCCAGTGCCATGCTGGCATGACCCAGGGCGGGTGCCTCCTCAAGCCTGGGTCCCAAGTGTTTCTCTCTCTTGATTTTTAATTTTGTGTGCATGAGTGTTTTGTCTATATGTTTGTATGTGTGGCATGTGAGCATCTGGTACCTGGGGAGGCAAAAGAGGGCATCAGCTCCCTTGGAACTGGAGTTACAGTTGTGATGGTTATGAGTCACCATGTGGGTGCTGGGAACTGAACCCACAGCCTCTAACAGAGAGGCAAGTGCCCTCAACCCTGAGCTATCTCCCTAGCTTCCTGAGTGTCTCTCTCGATTCACTCTTATTTCAGCTGTTTTCCATCTTTCATGTCACCCACTCATCCATCCAATGATATAACCTATCATGCATCCATCTAATAGTCTATCCATCCATCTGCCAATCCACTGAGCTATCCAATTGCCCACCATTCATCCAGTTGTCTAATTATCTATCTATCTATCTATCTATCTATCTATCCATCATCAACCTATATAATCATCCATCTACCCACTCATTAATTAAATTGTTTATTCAATCACCCATCTATTAACCCATCCATCCATTATCCATCTAGTTGTTAATCCAGTCATTCATCTAGCCATCTAATCATCCACCCATCCAGTCATCTGTACATGCAACCATTCATTCATCCATCCATCTCCCCATCTCTTCCTCTTCCCATCCATTCATCCAATTGTCCACCTAATCATTCATCTATTTAGGCTATCCGATCTTCACTCTTTCCTTCCTTGTATCCTGTGAATCCATTTATTTGTTTACTAGGTACTTCATCTCACTATAAGCCTACTGCGTGGCCCGCACTAGGATATAAGCAGGGCTTGGATAGGACACTACAAGGGAGATTCCCTGCACATTAAGCATATTGAGATGCTTGCTCTCACAGTCATACAAGTGCAGGACCTGCTGGAGGTTTGGGAAGGCAACCTCTTTGAGGTTCTCATCAGTAGAAAACAGATACAGGTGGTCAAGTGATGGGTTACTGAATGCTGGAAGCTTTCAAAGGACCACTATCAGGGCTGAGCTCACCTCAAAGAGGTGTCCGTAAGGGAGGTGCCACTGGGTCATTGGTGGGGACCTCATTCAAACCTCCTGCCCCTGTTCTATATGCAGGCACATTTACGTCTGTATGCCAAGGGGTTGCAAATAAATTTTCTCTCTTTTGTTTTTGAGACAGGGTCTCCCTATAGCCACAGCTAGCCTGGAACTCACTCTGTAGACCAGGCTGGCTTTCAACTCACAGAGATCCTCCTGCCTCTGCCTCTGCCTCCCAAGTGCTAGGATTAAAGGCATGCGCCACCACGCCTGGCTTAAAAACAGTTCTTAGCCACCATGTGGGTGCTGGGAATCAAACCTGGGTCCTCTGCAAGAGCAATCAGTGCTCTTAACCTCTGAGCCATCTCTCCAGCCCTGCAAACAATTTCTTTAAAAGACCAGATGACGGGCACTTCAGGCTTCACTGAGCAGTGTCTGTAGCTACTACTTAACTCTAATGGTACTGTGAAGGCAACCACTTCCAACATCTATGTGAATGAGTGTGCCTCAACAAAATTTTACAGAAGCAGATGGTAGGCTGGATATAAGCAACCAGAGAGCCCGTCATAGACAGAGGGACAAAGAAATGTCCCCAAGGAGTGTCAGCATGTGACAAAGCTGTAATAGGGATGAGTCATCTAGATTGTCCGCAGCTCTTTCAGAACCTTCTCTGGACCAGTCCTATCTACTTTACTGCTTTACACTCTCTGTGACCTATTCCTGCTCCATGGATGTCCGAGGCTGGCCTTCCCAGAACTCTGAGGCCCCTCACCCCATGAGCTCACATCCAGTACTTCCCAGGTACAGGGGACTTGGCCTGAGAGTCTTGGCTTCTCCAGTCATCTGTGCTATCTCGTGACCCCAGTATGTCTGAGGAAGGCAGGTTCAGGAGACCCCTACAGATCACCAACTCTGCAACTTTCTCTTGCTTTTTATTTTCTAAGATTATAAGAACTTATAAGAACTCAAGCTATTTGAAATATTGCAAAAACGAGAAAAAAAAAAAGCTATTCCAAACTCATCAACCAGAAATTTCCAAATGCATTTGCCAAACTCCGTCTTGTACCTCATCTAGTACTTGTACTTTTGTTTGGAAGTTTTCTTTTGTTATATCTTGGAACAATTTTCTGGTCTGGGTTTTTCATGTGTTTTTCTGAAGCATGTGTCCATTGGAGACCATACTGTGTCTCTCGTACTGACGGCTGCTCTGAGGACTGACCACAGGGTTCCCTGGGGCCTGCCTCAGCCTGTCCTTCCAGCTCAGGTGTGGTTTTCTTAGCTCCCATGCTCAGCAGCTTCCTGGGTGGACTTCATTCTGGCGTGCTTCATCTTCTCTTCCCAAGTCCCTTCTGCTCCATTGTCCTCTGCTGTCTGAGGTCTCCATCTTCCCCATGTGACCTGGTGTGGAGAGTGGTCTTGCCCCTTCTGATTTCTTCTGGAGGGAGAGAGCTGTGTGTCTGGCCTTTCCCTGAGTCACACACTGCTCGGCCTCTGCGGCCATCTCTTTCTCTCCCTTTGCCTTGTGGCTTTGCTTGGCCTCTGCGGCCATCTCTTTCTCTCCCTTCACCTTGTGGCTTCCCTCCTCTCCTACCCAAGTCTGTAGATTCTCCACATCGACCTTCTTCCTTCACTCTCCTCCCAAATGCTCAGTTCCCTGCCCAGGTGTGGGTGGTGTACCACCCCGAGGAGCTGGGCAGCTGTGGATTAGGGTTGGATGTTGGTACTGGGCTTGATGTCGGAAGCTGCGTGTGGGGCACGTGAAGGCAGGTGGAGTCCCAACATGGAATCCTGAGCCCTATCGCTACCTTGTGTTGCCCATCGCATTTTCACTTGGGTCCTCCCTGACCGTCCCTGTCACTGGCATTGGCTACTTGCTCCACCCTTGGGGTTTTGGTAAGAAGGATCTGGTGAAATGCCAGTGCCTGACATTTTCCTGTCTCAGAAATTCCTCTTACGGCATGGTTTCTTTTGGCTCCCAGGAGGCCAGGACTCCTCACAGTCTTCAGGCTCCAATGCTTCTGTAAATGGGATAGAAGCCGAGTCTGAGTTGGCGTGTTTGCCTTGGGCCTGCGCAGAGCTCGTAAATGTGGTTGTCATTGTTTCACACTGCTGAGAACTTTTGCTTCCACTCCAGGCAGTGTTTCCTGTGACCTCTGTTCCCATGAGAGGCCTGTTATGGCCTGTCACTGTCGCAGATGCTCTTTGCCAGACCTGTCTTTTTAAATTGAGTCTTAAACACATTGGCTGAAGCCGTGAGGCTCAGAGTGCTCAGGTCCCTGCCAAGGTCACAGCTCTGTTCCTGTTCTCTGAAATGCCCCCTTCTATACTTTCTAACATTTATCAGTTCTTATGGCCACACTCGTGAGCACAGGCAACCTAGGTCCTGCTCCAGGTTCTAGGCAGTGACAACCTGAGTATAGTGGGCTCTCTGTCCTGCTGAGGAGTCCATGCATAGCCTCTCTGGCCTCTTCCTGCCCTCGAGGACTGGCCTCACCATGTGCATAGCTTCCACTTGGCAGAGTGATGGAATGGCACTCCAGGCTGATGCTGCTGGCCAGGCAATGTGAGCTCCTGGCAGGACACCCCTTGGAGAGTCCCCAGCTTCTAGCCAGGCCTGAGTTCCATGTCCACTAGAATGGTATACAGTGGCCAAGCCCTCCACTTTATGCCTAGTGACCTGTGTCTTCCTCACTCAGGGCAAAACAAGGGAAAGACATTGAGCCATGGCATATCCATCAACGCCAGCAGAGAAGGAATGGACAAGCTACAGAGGAGTAGGGACGGCCCAACTGCAAGAAGCAGAAGCCTCATGCAGTCGCGTGTGTTAGAAACTGTCTATGCATTTGCTATTTTATTATAATACATCTGCCATGTATGTATGCTTGAAGATTTACAGCCCAGCAGTTTCCTTTCATGCTTAGGCAAGGCATGAAAGGCCCTTTTTTGCAAGGGTGAGTGACGGAGGGGTGCCCTTCTCCTAGCACACCCATGACACTTGACAAGGGAGTGTTTAGCACTGAGCTAAGGCTGTGTGCTCTCTAAGATCCCCAGCAGCTGCACTTGTGGATTTAAATGAGTGAGTTTATTACCAAATACAAAGTAAAAGTCAAAGAACAAATAGCCAGCCACAGATGGACAGAATGAGCAGACAGTGATGCACCATCAAATCTCGAGATTATAGCATCCAATAGTGGACTCGAGTAGCTTGACTGAGGAGCAAACAAAGGTGACATCATCACATGGCAGTGGGGGGAGCTCAAAGCATCCGTCGGAAATCGACCAGGGAAACGGAGGCAGGCAGCGGAGCTCCTGGCTGGGCTCCTCCTGGGTAAACTTCCAGGTTCCCACTGCAGGCGTTTTCATTCCATGGATAAGCAATCACAACTTCTGTTCAGAATGGCTTACCTTAAACTGTCCTCACAGACAATGTTTCTACTGCCCTTAGGTGCCTTGCTTCTCTCTTCTCTCCCTGTCAGAATTAGGGGTAGGCAGCCTATCCTGGGATAAAGGGCCCTGGAAGGACATGTGCTTGGGTTTGAAATGAGGGAGGGAGGCAATCTCACTTCTAGAACGAGCTTCTCAGTAAGTGTAAACAGCACGTGATGATTTACCAGTGCAATATACATTACAATGTGTTTGGGTCTTAAGCACCTGTGCATGGTCCCAAATGGTTGCCTTGACGTCATTCAATGGCTACACTCACTGCCCTGTGTCACAGAGGAGCCAAGTGATGTCCCGGGGGGGGGGTAGTTAATAACAGGAGGCTAGGAGCCAGGCCAGAGCCAGTCCACTCTCCTTCACCCATGGGTGCTGCCTCTCTAGGGAGTTAGGGGCGCTTCTGGTGTCTTGGGGCAGCTCCCTGTCTCAGGCTCCCTTGGCTGCTCACCCAGGACTCACTGCCTCTGGGTTCTGTAAATCACCAAATTCCCAAGTTTCTGTCAATAAAACCCCGAATATGTTAGTGAGACTAAGTTCCCTCTTCTTCCTAAGAGCAGGCACCTTGAAGACAATCTTTGAGTCTAAACTGAGGCTCAGAGGAACTTGTCCCTAAACTCAGAACCTCAGACATTGGTTTGGGAATTTGTCCCAGGCATCCTAAAGTGTTTTTTCAAAATTCTTAAAAAATAACACATGCTAAATTCACTTAAACTACCAAGTATGTCCACACTGGCACCCTTAGGAGGGCAGTGCGTCATGAATTCCCAAGTGGTGATGAGCGGCTGGCTCAGAATAGGCCTGAGTCAAGGCCCTACGCAGGGCTGCCAGCCACTGCCCACAGAGCGTGGCCTCCAGTCCTCAGTCCCCAGACCTACCCAGCTCTGGTCCCCAGGCATGGGTCCTGGTGCCACACCTGCTCCTTGTCTCAGGATATCAGGTCTCTGGCTCCTGCTTGACCTTCAGTCCTCAAGCCTCTCATTCTTCCTCCCAAGATCCTCCTCTTCCCTCCAGCTCAGGCACAGAGCACTCACCTCTTGCCGCAGGCCCAGGAGCTCCATTGCTTTGGTCCTTGGTTGGTGCTGGGAAGTCAGAAGTAATGCATGCCGTGTGCATGTGTGCATTCCTAGCTCTGCATGTATGTGTCTGGTGTGTGGGCATGTGTGTGTGTGACAGCCTTGTGGGGCATATGTGCACATGTGTACCTGCATGTATCAGCACATAATGCTTAGTCAGGCACACAATATACATACACATGAACTTACATGTGCATGCATGTAAGTTCTCAGGGAGGGTATTTGGGACACTTCCTGGACTCAACCAGTCTCATCCACCTCTCTCTCCCATATATCCAATGTCTATATATATCCCTGGGCAACTCTGTGGTTGTGTGTGTGTGTGTGTGTGTGTGTGTGTGTTTCTCATCAGCATCCGGCTCTTTCCCCTTTCTTTTGGAAAAGAAGAAACTCAAACTCAACTGTCAGGCTGCCTGACACTAGGTCTCACTGGTTCCTTCGCAGCCTCCTGAATCCCTGCTCACCCCTGCTGTCCACCCCCCCCCCAAGACTCTCTCCACCTCTGCTCAGTGTGTGGCCGAATGGAGCCCCTGTACCTGCTCTCCTGCCTTCACAAAAGGTTGCTCTGCTCTTGTATGCCCTGAGCCCAGTGGGAGCCCCACTTTCACACTGCATCTACAAACGGCTCATATTCTTGCCTGTCCTCCAGGCTTGGGGACACTGTACCCCTCTGTCCATAGTTAGCTTTAATTGTCAACTGGACACAGCCTAGAGTCATCTGAGAGAAAAGCCTAGATGAGATGGGCTTGTGGGCATCTGCTGGGGACTGTCCTGAGTTAATTGATGTAGGAGGGTTCAGCCTGCTGTGGGCCACCCCGTGCCTAGACAGGTGGTCTGGGAGGAGCCAGCACACAGCATCTGCATGGTTCCTGGCGTAAGTGAGGTCCTGCCCTGACACCCCTCAGGGATGGACTGTGACCTGG
This sequence comes from Rhizomys pruinosus, assembly GCA_009823505.1. Taxonomy (NCBI): domain Eukaryota; kingdom Metazoa; phylum Chordata; class Mammalia; order Rodentia; family Spalacidae; genus Rhizomys; species Rhizomys pruinosus. The sequence goes on along the minus strand of VZQC01012005.1, from coordinate 4,976,597 downwards.
AAATGTAAGTCTAACAAACCCTTTCTTCCTCTAAGTTGCTTTGGTCATCACCATAGCACAGAATGAAGCTAGCCCCCCTTCCTCTGTCTGTGTTGAATGGTGACAGGCACACATCTGACCCATCGCTCCTGCTGGGGCCCACTGCTACTTCCAGGGGGGTGTCCGGGCTCTCTGTGACCCCTCAGGCAAGCTCCCAAAGCCCAGCCCCATGACTCTCAGCAGTTCCTGCCCTGTCCAACATGGCTGCCGAATTGGAAGACTGCTCTGGTGAACAGGTACCCCAGTACTTTCCTACCTAACATCTCCACTCAGAGGTCATATCCTGTTCCTGAAGCACTCGTTCTCCCTGTACTCTGCACACATCCCTATATGTCTCTTTGTTTGAACTCACATTCTGTTGGGGGCACACTCTTCTGGCCATCACTCTTATCAGTCAGTTCACCTCACAGATTTACTCGGAGGCAGAGTGGCCTAGGGAAGGAGGCAGCTATGGACTAGCCCAGGACTGCTACTGATACTGTGGGGCTGGAGACCAGGGTGAGAGTCCCAGAACGGCCTGGGTGCCTACCTGTCTCAGGGGACAGGTCCACACACAGCCTCTGAAGATGGGACTTCTGACTCCTGCATCCATCAGGAAGCTCACATCTGTCTTCTCACTCAGTTGAATCTCCCACAACCTGTCCAGAGGCATGCCCTATGAGAGGGCATCCAGGCTCAGGGTTGGGTTGAGAGACAGAGCCCGGACCACTCCCTGCAGCTGCTTGCTGGGAGCCCAGGCTCATCGACCACATGACTGGTGGCCAATGTGCCACCATCAGCCCTGCAGAGGGGCAGGCACCATCTCCAGTGATAGCCCAGGGCTAAACCACAGCTCAGCAACATGATCCAATGTGTAGGACGTGATTGTTCATGCACAGTGTCCCGTTGCCCTCTGCCTCCCACCTAGGACCAGCCAGAGAAGCCAAACTTCTCCTAACCCTAACCTATCCTCAGACACCTAGGACCAGCCAGAGAAATCAAACTTCTCCTGACCCTAACCTATCCTCAGACACCTAGGACCAACCAGAGAAGCCAAACTTCTCCTGACCCTAACCTATCCTCAGACACCTAGGACCAGCCAGAGAAGCCAAACTTCTCCTAACCCTAACCTATCCTCAGACACCTAGGACCAGCCAGAGAAGCCAAACTTCTCCTAACCCTAACCTATCCTCAGACACCCACCTCAAGGTGGCAGCTCAGCTTGCCCAGGCAGGTGACCTCCATCAGGCCCACCCGAGCCTGCCTTTCTCTGGGATTCTTCTCCACTCTGCTCCCCTGCATCTGAGCAGCTCTGCAGCAGTGCCGGCCACAGGCCAGTTCCCACAGGTGGTAATATTGGGTGGGTTTATGTTCCTGTTTCCTCCACTTCCAGTCAAGCACGCCCAATATGTAATGCTAGGTTTTGTCTCTGGTAATAACACAGATTCTGCTGAAACCTGTGACCCGAGGTGACTGTCCAAAGAAGCCAGCAAAAAAGGAGAGGGAACCCCAGCAGTCTCTAGTACAGTGTGGGCTAAATGGCACTGGGATTGGGACTCCCACGTACAATTCAGAGGGGGCCACAATTACTTCCACATCTGGGACAAGCGTCCAGTGTCTTGTATGCAGGTCTTCTGACCTGAACATTCACCCCTCTGGGGGGATGGGAAAGTGGAGCTCTGGAGGCGGGGACCACAGAGGTTAGAGGTCTCAGCCTGGGGTCTCAGAAGAAGCCGAGAGCTCTCTACTGTGTCGTGGGGGCTGCAGGAAGGGAGACATGCTTCCTTCCAGGGATTCTTAATTCCTCTGTCAGGGCTGCTCCTTGTTGGCAGGGGCTCAGCACATTGCCTGGGTCATCAAGGGGCTCTGAGTGACCAAGCATCCTCTTTGCTGGCAAATGAGCTTGGCAAACTGCCCTGAATGCTGGCCCACAAAGCCACCCAGGCCCTGAAGGACAAATATCCCTGCAGGTCACTCTCCTACATGAATTCATCCCATCTACAACTTCTGCTGGGGAGTAACCACCCTCCGTGGAGCACCAGCACACCCAACGGCTTCGCCCTATCCCAGTGTGTCCAGGAAGAGAAGCTGAGCTGGGTGTGGCTCCCCTACACCCTACATTTGCATCCTGAGTCCTTGGAAGGTGGTGACTATCTGTATATCGAGTATAATTCATGATAATGCAGAGCGTCCCTCGGTGCCCACAGGGGATGGCCCAGGACTCTGCAGGTGCCAACATCATTCCTTATATAACACAGTGCTGGCCAGGACCCTCTCACATCCTTCCGTAGACTTCAAACCATCTCCAGATGGCTTGTTGTACTTTTGAAAGTGCCATGCAAATACTTTTAGCCTGAATCATGTAGGGACTATCAAGGAAAAAAGTCTATACGTGTTCAATGTAGAAGTTTTTTTTTTTATTTTTTTTATTTTATTTTCCACCCAGGCTGGTTGACTTCATGGACAGGGACTCTGAAGATACACAGGGCTGATTTGGATCATATATTCTAAAACTGCTACAAGAGCGAATTTCAGATTTCCTGGAGAGATTGTGGAGGTAATGAGCCTGTGGTCCCATGCTGCACACATCCACTGTCACACACTGCACTGTGCCACACAAACGCACAGTTATTATTTGTCAATACAAAACTTGCAAGAAAAAGTTAGAAATGTGTTTGCTGGGGCTGGAGAGATGGCTCAGCAGTTAAGAGCACTGACTGCTCTTGCAGAGGACCAACCTGGGTTCGATTCCAAGTACCCACATGATGGCTAAGAAATGTGTTTGCTTGCTTTGTGGATTCTGAGCACAATGGGTTCAATTGTGTTTGCTCAAAAGATGTGCTCAAGTCCTGGGCTGCAAACCTGTGGGTGTGAGCCTCTGTGGGAGACAGTCATTGCACCTGCCATCGAGTCGACATGAGCTTATAATGACGACTGAACCTTCACCCAGAAACTGGTATCTTTATAAGAGAGGGTGTAGAGAAGGCCCTGGAGAAGGCTGAGAAGGCCGTGTGACAAGTGTGACAGAGCCTGAGTAGGAGGAGCCTTCCCCAGGATCCCAGGACAGAAGGACATGTAGGAAGCTTGATCTTGGATTTTGTCCTCTAGAAGGGAAGTAGAGCAGCCTCCAAATGAAAATAGCTTTCCTGCTCCCTCCCTTCTCCCTCCCGCCTTTCCTCCCCTCCCCCACGCGCCCTTTTCTTTCTCTTTTCTCTTTTTGAGAACGTGTTTCGTGGAGCCCAGGCTGGTGTCAAACTCTCAATGTAGCTGAGGATGACTTTGCGCTCCTGACCCTCAAGCCTCCACCTCCCAAGTGCTGAGATTACAGGCCTGCACTACTGTGCCTTATATGTATGTAAATGTACCCATGTCATGCAATGTCTGCAGAGGTCAGAAGAGGGGGTCAGAGCCCCTGGAGTTGGGTCACGATGGTTGTTAGGAACTGAACCCAGATTTTCTGCCAGAGCAGCCAGTGCTCTTAACAGCTCAGCCATCTCTCCAGCCCCCAGTGCCTAGTTTTACGCAGTACTGGGTACTGCACCCAGGCCCTTGTGCATGCTAGGCAAGTGCTCTACCAACTATTAGCCCCATAAGCACACTATCTTCTGTGCCATGTCCCCGGGGACAGAAGCTTGTCTCCAAGCCTGTTGTGGACTGGATAGAGCCTGCCCTTGGCCTCGCCCAGTCTAACTACCACTGTGGAAAATTCAGGTAAAATGGGGCCATCCGGGCGGGGACTAATCAGATAGTATCTAATTTTTTAGAGCAAGAAATTCCAGATAGCAGCGGAGCAGCAGCCATGAGCCCAGAGCCACAGCACACAGGGAGCTGAGCCCTGCCAGAAATCTGCTCTCGAACTCCCAGGACTGCCATAAGGAGTGGTCTGTTAAACACACTCACGGGGCAGGTGAAGACCCTCTGCTGCCTGCCCGACCCTCAGGAACCTGGTAAATGTGTGTCTTCTTCAGAGGGTTTTGCCAACACTGTTTTCTATCAGGGAAACTGGTGTCCCTGTTGCCTGTGGGTATGGTGTCTATCCAGGCTGGGAAAGCAGTGGGCTGTGTCCCGCCTGAGCACCCATCATTGTGTGGAAGTTACGGAATTCTTTTTAAAACAAATTTTTAAACATTCGTTTCTTTAGTGTGTGTGTGTGTGTGTGTGTGTGTGTGTGTGTGTGTTATGTGTGTGGGTGAGCATGCCACAGCACATGTGTGAAGGTCAGAAGACAACTTGTGGGAGTCTGTTGTCTCGTTCTACCATGTGGGTTCTGGGGATTGAATTCAGATCTTCAGGCTGGACAGCAAGCTCCTTTATCTCTCTAACCTAAGTCACAAAACCCTTGAAGCCCCAGCCTCTGTAAATGGATCATAAGGTTCACATCTCCTAGGATGGTCAGGATCGAGTATAGAGGGTCATCAGCATAGGACAGGGTCCCCCACAAAGAAGCCATCAAGGCTGCAGATTCAGTACATTGGGATACTATGTCCATATCGGATCCACCTTGCTTCCCTGCCCGGCACCTGGCACACAGACCCTGGGGAGCTGTGGCACTGGTACAGGCTTGGGCTCAACTTGCTACTGCCAGCAAGCCTTGACACCTCAGGCTACTCTTTCTAAAAATTATTCTATTTTCTGTGCATGAGTGTTTTGTGAGTATAAGTGCATCCATGTCATGCAGTGCCCAAGGAGACCAGAAGAGTGTCAGATTCCCTAGAACTTGAGTTACTGACAGCTGTTGATTGCTATGTGGGTGCTGGGAACTGAACCTGGGTCCTCTTCAAGAGTAGCCAGTGCTCTTAACTGCTGAGTCATCTTAGCCCCTCTGGACACTCTTGAGCTGGCATCTGGGTTCTGAGGAGGTTTCTGTAGCCAGCAGGGAGGAAAAATCATCAGCCCTGCCAGGCTTTGGAAAGAGCCCGACTTGGGCACAAACACACCAGCTTTAAAACCAGGCTGAAAATGTCAAAAAGCCAGTTTTGTCTGCTGCTCCTCTGCATCAGCAGTCTTTCTTCCACCCCTTCAAACACCGGAGAGCATCCTGGGAGGTGCAAGGCTCTGAGAATCCCAAACTGCCCTGCCTGTGATCAGAGAGCCTTTGACACCAGGGTGAGAATCCTTCTTCTTCCTTCTTTTCTTTTTTTTAATTTCTTCTTTGTTTTGAGACAGGTCTTATACTGTAGTCCAGGCTGGCCTGGAGCTTGTGCCAATCCTCCTGCTCCAACTGGGATTTCTTGCATGAGCTCTTATGCCAAGCTGGGGAATCTTTCTCATTTGCTGTGGATAAGTCCTCCTCTCAAGTTGGAGAGATGAGGTTGTGTGTGTGTGTGTGCGTGTGTGTGTATGTGTGTGTGTGTGTGTGTGTGTGTGTGTCTGTGCTCACATACACACATGTCTGGGTTGCTGAGCAGCTCTGCAGCACCTGTGACAAAACCCCAGAGGTAGACACTGCACCTGTGGTTAGGCTGCATGTGGCGTGGGTGGGGTTTGGGGCCTGGGAAGTGGAGGGGTAGCCCACTTTTTGGAAGTCAGGGAGCTGCCCACATCCTCCTCCTCCTCCCACTCTGTCCCCATGGTGGGTCAGGGACATGACCTCTCATCAGAACTCTGGCATGACCCCAGAGTGGCCCAATCATTGGTCTACTGAGGTGCCAATCATCGTCCTCTTGGGCATTTCCTATCTAAAAATGGTTCCCACCTGGCCTTCTAACAAAGTAGAAACAGAAACACTTACAGAACTCAAGTGTTAAACAACATGAGATGTGGTGATGGATGACTATAACACACACTTAAAATGGGATTTGAAAAAAAAGTTTTATTTTATTTTTTGAATATTCATTTTATTATTTTTTATGCTTATGAGGATATTACCTGCATATGTAAGTGCGCATACCTGCAAAAGTCAGAAGGAGGCATTGGATTCCCCATAACTGGAGTTGTAGACAGTTGTTAGCTACCATGTGGGTGCTGGAACTTGAACCTGGGTCCTCTACAAGAGCAATCAGTGCTCTTAACTGCTGAGCTAGCTCTGAAAAATATTTTAAAGAGTAAATGTTGATGTTGATCAATGTGTGTCAGCTATCAGAAATGAAATCAGTCTGAAGACTGACAGGAAACAGGATGGACTGTGTCCTCCCCTGGGCAGGGTAGAGAGAAGCCCAGAGCCAAACCTCAGAGCTAGGGGACAGTGGCCAGGCCCCAGGGGTGGAGGAAGGAATCTAGTTCATCCAAACCCCAGTTGTCAAGTGTGAAAATGAAAGCCCAACAGAAGTGGTAATTAAAACTCGGAGCCCATTCTCTGAAAACACAATCAGGAGGTGAGCAAGAGATGGAACAAAGAGGGCAGCAGCCTGTGCCAGACTCCTGTGTTCCAGGGTCACCTCTTACCTGCTCGTCTGCCTGCTTGCCTCATTTTCTTCTTCTTCCAGGGGTGCTACTGATAAGTGGGAACCCTCAAGGAGAGGCCAGGTTTGACCAGAGAATCTAACATATCAAATCAGTAGTAGGGACAGAGGCCTGTGGCAGGGAGAGGACAGGGTAGCCTCAGCACCCACATCCGGGTATGCACTGGAAAGTTCTCCAAACTTAACAGCAGCATGGGCATGGATAGCCCCACATGATCTCCCTGGCACAGTCATCCTTGAGTGCTGCAGTTTCTGGGCAGGTCACCCCTCCAGGCTGTCATGGAACTGGATCGTTCCCCTGGCCCCCACCTCTGGGCCTGTGCCTTCCATCTCTCTTGAACAGTGCTCCTAAGGACCACCCTCTGGTCTCTACTCCTGTGATCACAGCTGAGGGATGATGTGTACAGGTTCCTCGTCCCTGTGGAGTGGGTGGCCACCAAGGTGTGGAGGAGGACAGGGCCATCTCAGACCCTTGGAAAAGGATGCCCACTCACCGTAGTTTTCCTTGGATCTGCTGTGCATGAGAAGCAGGGCAGAAACAGAGGCCCCAGAGACAGCGAGCAGGAGCTCCTATCTCCAGACAGACGGCTCAGGCCAGTGGCCTCATCAGCATGCAAGGCCCTCACGGTCTGCTGTGCAGCCTGTGCCTAGGGATGTGATTTCAATATCATTACTGTAGAGTCCAGCTTTCCTGTAAGCACTGCTTATTACCCAGGAATGAAGGCCCAAGTTAAGAAAAATTACAAAACCTGCTCTCTGCCAGACATGTCTGCTTGGGGAGGTAGGGAGAAACAATCACCAGCTCTGGGTTCCCTGTGGGCTCTGGCAACAGACAGACCTGTACAGCAGACCCTAGCAGGCATGTGTGCCTCTGTACACTGAGGCAAAGACCAAAGAACAATCATGATGAAATGCGATGGTGTGGCTTTTGTAGCAAACCTGGCTCAGAAGGGGTTTGGAGGGTAAAGACAATTTTAGGAATCAACTCCCTGGTATCCAACCTAGTTGATCAATGGTCCCTCCCCTCCTTCCACACCTATCTATCCCCCGCCCACACATCAGATATCCAGTCTTCATCCAGCTGCCATCCAGCCATCCACCTACCATCATCCATCCACCCACTCATGTGCAATCATCCATCCATTTACTCCACCATCATCCAGACAGCCATCCACCCACTCACCTACCCACCATCCAATCCATTTACCCAACCATCATCCATCCATCCATCAGCTCACTCGTCTACCACCATGTCTTCATTTACCCCACCATCTAACCACCCATCCATCCACCCATCCATCCACCCATCCATCCATCCATCCATCCATCCATCCATCCATCCACCTATCCATCCATCCACCCATCCATCCATCCATCCATCCATCCATCCACTCACTCATTTATTATCATCTATCCATTTACCCCACCATCATCCATCCATCCATCTGCTCACTCGTCTACCACCATGTCTTCATTTACCTCATCCACCCATCCACCCATCCACCCATCCATCCATTCACCCATCCATCCACCCATCTATCCACCCACCCACTCATCCATCCATCCATCCACCCATCCATCCACCCATCCATCCACCCACCCATCCATCCATCCATCCACCCACCCATCTGCCCACCCATCTACCCATCCATCCATCCATCCATCCATCCATCCATCCACCCATCCACTCATCCACCCATCCATCCACCCATCCGTCCATCCACCCATTCACCCATACATCCACCCACCCATCCACCCACCCATCCACCCATCCACCCATCCATCCACTCACCCATCCATCCATCCATCCACCCACCCATCCACCCATCCATTCACCCATCCACCCATCCACCCATCCACCCATCCATCCACCCATCCATCCACCCATTCATCCACCCATCCACCCACCCATCCACCCATCCATCCATCCATCCATCCACCAGCCACCCACCAGTCACCCGTCTATTCATTCATACATCCATCATTCACCCTTCTACCCAACTCACTGACCCACCATCCATCCTTTTATTCAGGGCTGGGCTCGGCTGGTTGTTCTTTCTTGGCTGGGCTCCTCCAGTGTCTGCTCTCTAAAATAGAGAAATTTTGCTGATCTCGCTTGCGTTTCCTCTCCTGGATTTGGTGTGGATGACCAGGGAGCTCTTCTCTGCTTTCATTGTCCCAACCCCGAGGCAGGGGCTCGAACAAGACAAACAGACACAAGGGCTGGTGAGGCCACTTCCCCAGCTTACTGCTGAACAAGTCCTTAGGTACTCAGATGTGAGGTTGTGGGCAGAGACTCCAGCTCTGGCCACAGGACAAACTCACATGGAGAACCATATGGTCCAAAAGGTTCAAGTCTTAGGGCTGTGGTGGTTATCCATCCCTAGACCCTGCATTTTGACCTGACCATCTTGCAATATCACTTTTATTGAAGAAGTAGTTGAGAGATGTTTGTTACACAGCAATAGCTGACTGATGGGGAACTGAATGAGGGGAGGAGGGAAGGACATAGGTGAGAAGGGAAGATGCGATGGAGGGAAGAAGAGAAGGAAGGAAAGAAGGTCATGGAGCTCTGAGGATCCAGAAGTTGTGAGGGGGTGGGTGGGTCAGAGGACAGAGAGGAACCGTGGGAGAAGGAGGACAACAAGAGGTTGGGGTGAACAGATGAGGAAGAACCTTCACATAAGTTGAGTTATCTTGGCTTCTTGGACCTGAGGATGCTGATATCCTCAGGTCTCTTGTGCTTAGTTCACACATATGCTCATGTAGGCACACAGGATTTGCATGTTTTGAGTACAAAAATAAAACTATACTGGGGACCCAAGAGCAGTGGTTGTGTCTGGTCTGTGCCCAATGGTCAGACCCTGGGCTCTGTAACATGGGTGCTGCTCTGAGTCCATGTCTCCTGATTGATGATCCCAGGGTCTTGGATCTGGGGCCTTGTGTTCCTCCTGGCCTAACCCCTTGGTGTCTAGTAAGGGTCCAAGTGCAGCACATGCTCAAGATAGGAATGAAGCTAGTGGTGAGATTCTGACCCTGGCAGAGTCTGCAGCAAACACTCGGGAAGGCAGCTCTAACATTCCTGCGAGCTGAGAATGACTGACTAATAAAAGGCCATTGATCCACAAAGTTTCTTGTTCTTGAGTCCAACCTGGCCTTTCATCTACTCTCTCCCGTGGTTGTTGATGCTGCTCTGACCTAGCACTGGAAGACACCTCTGGGGAAGTCCTCTAAATGCTCTTCTGACAGCCACACCCTGCTCAAACTTCTGTGGTTCCTAGTTGCCCCTGGGTGACAGTCCAGAGCTATAGTCTGACATGTTCTATCCTTTCTACATGCATCCCAGGGTTGTTTCCAGATTCACTCTCTCCTGCAGGCTCTGAACAGAGCTCTGGAGGTTTTGAAGTTCTCCAGCCCTCACTTGCATAGAGCCTTTAACTTAGAATCCCCTCTCCTAATCCCACCAACCAGAACCTGCTGCTCCAGCCCCTCCTTCCTCCTGGAGGCTGGCCTCCGCTGTTCCCTGCCCCTCCTCCTGGAGGCTGGCCTCTGCTGCTCCCTGCCCCTCCTCCTGGAGGCTGGCCTCCGCTGCTCCCTGCCCCTCTTCCTGGGAGGCTGGCCTCTGCTGCTCCCTGCCCTTTTTGTGGTTCCTCTTGCAGGTGATTACCACAGAGACCATGCTATAGTCTTCACTCTTTCCCAACCCCCTGCCAGGCTGTGTCAGGCAGGGCTGTGGGTCGACTGTAGAGTCCATCTGTGGAGGGCTTCTATTCCAGCACTGAGAGCCTCTGGGGTCACTGGGTCCACCTTCTCATCAGGTACCATGGCCAGCTTATGTCCATAGGGACTGGGTGGTAGGGAGGCTCAGGGAATGGGACAGGCTAGGAGGTCCAGCTGGAGCTGCTGGATGACTCAGCACTGGCAGCAGACACAGGGCAGACCTTGCCCTGTCCTGGACAGACTGGAGGACAGATCTAGAGGGGTCACTTTTCCTGGGCTTGGGAGACTCCAGCTGCTATGAGATTGCTATGTATTCTTGAACTTCGAGTCACTCTGGGAGGCCGTGGCTGACTCTGCAGCCGCCTGTGTGACCACTCACCCGTGAACCATGGATCCATCCATTTTAAATGGGGACACTTTATTGTCCAACTTCCTGGCAGCTGCTACAGCTGCAGGGGGACCAAATTGGCTATTCATGCTGCAGGCCACAATGCTGGTTAAGCCACTCCACTGACAGTCAGGGCATCACACACAAAGCAGACTCATCTAGACACGGCTTCATCACTTCAACCCCAAGTCTGTCTCCGTGCATGGAATTGAAAACTGAACTGTGCAAATCCTGCTCAGGCAAGAAACTTTCCGCCTAGAAGCAAGCACAGAAGCTGCAATGGAGGCCACACTGTCTTAGCAGGACTCAGATTCTAGGGGGTCCTATGTGGTCATCGCACTAAGCTGAGGGTCAGGGCCTAGTCAGGCTTGGGTTGTGGGGTTTCCTGCCTACTTTGGATGGCCACACTTCAATCTCAGCAGAGGGAGGGGGACAGCATTCAAATGGTGCTTCCTACACTTGGATGGTTGCTGTCTCTACAATGACTGGCACGTTGGGACTCCCAGCTGCAGAACATTGTTGATTTTCTGGGAGGGAAAATGCATTTTAGTTCATTTCAGTCTTTTCTGTGAGTTAGAGAAATCCCCTATTTCAGATAAATAGTTGAAGAAATGACTAAGCAGGCATTTTATGTAACAGCCATTAGAATAATTGACACTCATTTTGATTCAAGGTACAATATTCTCTGTAAAAAGAGACATTTTCTGCTTTCTTGAATACTTCTAAAAGGCTGGGAATTAAATATCTTCCACAATAAAAATTAAAAGCTTGGCTTCCCATCTAAATATTAAAATTTAGCTGGATCAGGAAGCATCTTCTCCAGCTCAGGAGCCTCCTGGATACACAGATCTTATATGAGGCAAACAGCTGGTATTCGTTCAACGCATAATGCTTGCCAGAGGGGGAGCTGGGGTGGCAATGGGGGAGGGGCCTGCTTCCTCCCAGGTTTAGCAAGGCTGACACCATTGGGGTTTGGCCTAGTTGGCCCTTACAGAATCATGGACATTTCCCTGAGCTGTGCAGCTCCAGTGAGGTCCAGTGGGGAGCCAGGGCCAATGGGCCACGATGGAAGACATGGTGAGGGGAGGTTGGGAGCCTGGAGAGCTGGTCTGGACTCTCCTTTCTCACCTTGTATGCCCCAGCCCACCATTGTCTATGTTTGCTTCCATTTTGAGACAAAAATCTCATTATGTAGATCAGGCTAGCCTGGAATTCATAGCCTTCCAGCCTCAGACTCTCAGGTGCTGGATTATAGGTATGTATTGACATGTCCAACCTTGGGCTACTTTTGAAACTTGCAGTTCTGAACCCTGCTAAACCTCCAAAGGCCCTGTGCAGTGGAGGCTCAGCTCCTCAGCCAGGAGCCAGGAACACACAGAGACCAGCAGTTCCTGTGTCCCCAGCAGCTTCACACCTGCCCAGGCAAGCTGGTGTAGTCCCTTCCCCACACACTGGTCCCACCTTGCATGTGTCTGTGACCGGGAGCTCTTCCCCAGGGACAGCAGCCTGTCGAGTCCCAGGTGTCCCTTGCCCCTTGTGTGGCGTATTCCCCCTTCCTCACCCTGGGCCTTGGCTGTCCTTTCACTGATGTCCTGGCCAACCTGGACTGCTTCCCTCTGTCTCAGAGATGCCCACACAGAGAGTGAACATCCTAGTGGTGGAACTGAGTCAGACAGCACCCAGTACACCAGCGCACCCCTAAGGCATAGCTTGGGCCATGGTTTCAGTTGCCAACATAAACACAGAGCCCCGGGTGAGTGCCCTGGTCCAGGTGTTTTGACTGATACTTCCCAGTGGACCTCCAGGTTTCTGTGAAGCCTGGGCACATGGACCTGGGCTGCCCTCACATCTGCAGCCTGTATGTGGGCTGAGCTCAGTGTTGCACTATGGTCGTCTACCTACCATGCTCAGAGACTGCTTTGAGCTATATTGCTCTCGGCATTGCGCTATGACTGTCCAGTCACCATGCTCAGAGCGTTGCGGTGTGTCTACCACCAAGCTCCTAACCTTGCACTGTGCCCATCTTACCTTCCACTTCATAGACTACTCGGCCCATATCACCCTCCATTTTATATCCGGGTGCCTCTCTATCAGCTGGGGCTGCTGTGACAGAACTCCACAGACTGGGCCTTAAACAACTGGTATTGATTCCTTCCTATTCAGGGCTGGATATCTGAGACCCAGCCACTGGGCTGCCTGCAGTGGACCAGGTCCCTCCTCGCTGCAGATGCCCTCTCTGTGTGTCCCCACATAGCAGAGAAGGCTCTCTTCTCATAGGAGCATGAAGGCCCCCAGGAAGACCCTCCCTCGTCCCCTCCTCTAACCCTAACCACCTCTCAAAGACCTCACACCAAGTGCTAGGGGAGTCAGGATTTGGGGAACACAAGCTTTGAGTGAGGGCAGTGCCCCTTGCTTTTCCTCCCTGGGGTTTCCTGGCTAGGTTGTCACCCCTACAGTGGGCACTGGCAGTTCTGGGCTCTGACGATACGTTGCCCCTGCTAGCAGGGTGGGAACTGGGGCCTCTGGGAGGCGGATCCCAAGCCACCCTGCTCCTGAAACTGCTGCCGCCTGCTCACGCCCGAGAAGAACTGCATGCTTTATGAACAGAAGCAGTCTGAACGAAGCGGCAGGGCTCTGGATAGACTTCAGGGTCCTGACTGCCGAGTCCACGCTTAGCACAGTGACCATGACCAAGCACTCCTCACAACCTCCTTTAGCGTCACGCTTCCTCAGGCTAAACCCAAGAAGAGCCCCCAGAAGAGGGGACCAACTGATTCCAGATGTCTGTTTCTCTCATTCCGTGGTCACCCACTGAGCGGACTAGTCCATGAGCATGGCCATTTGGGGACTCTGGTCTTTTCAAGCCTCAGCATCGCCTGGACCCCTGTCTGCTGGGCCAACCCATAGGCCAGAAGTGGAAGGAAGCAGCACCCGGGTCACCTGGGTCCTATCCCTGCCCACCCCCACCGGGGAATGGGTCTAGTGGGGCATGTTTGGTCTGCCTGTCATGCCACACCCAGGGAAGAAGTCTGTCCACCAAGAGCTGAGGCACGTTTGTGTAATTTGCCACCCTTCAGTCTCCATGGGGACTCGGGGACCTTCTCATACCCAGCTGATTCAACCAATCATGGTTGTGTGTACTGTTATCATGGTTGGCAGGAGGCGTGCCTCATACTGGGCCTTGCTCCTTGAACAGCTCTGGCATCCTGAGCAAATCCTTGCTTCTGACAAAACCACATATTCTAGCCCTCTCCAGATGTTCTCCTGGGGTGTGGGGTGCTACCTTCTAAAGATCTCTGGTTTCTTCCAGAGCAGAGGTGACAGGCCTGCAAACTGAAGCCAGCGGCACTGCTGTGACAAACTGTCAGAAACATAGACTAACACTTTTAAGTCAGAACTTATGGGATGACAGTCCGATCACAGGACGTGGTGGTTTCAATGGCAGCATTTGCCAGGACTTTCTTCTGTCTTTGAGAGCCCCAGCTGAGGCAAATACACATTTTTTTGTTTGTTTGTTAGCTGTTTGTTTATTTGTTTGGAGACAGGATCTCTCACTGTGTAGGCAGGATTGGCTTAGATCCCTCTATGCAAACCAGACTGGCCTTGAATTCATGGAGATCTGCTGGCCTCTGACTCCCAAGTTCTGAGATTAAAGGCATGCACCAGCATTCCCAGCTAACATGGGGTCTTCTATTTCAATCTTAATTACTAATATTAACTCTTAGATCACACATTACACACCAAACAGTCTCTCTCTCTCTCTCTCTCTCTCTCTCTCTCTCTCTCTCTCTCTCTCTCCCCACATGTATATGTAGGTTTCAGAGTGACTACAAAGAGTTAAGAGGGAGTTTCAAAGAGCTGGGAGAAGCCAGAGCTGGGAAAATGAACAGAGGCAGAGTCTGGTCTTATTGCTAAGGTAGGAAGCTGCCTCTTCCGGCTGCACCTGGGGAGACCTGGGTTAGGTGGGGGTGGGGGCTGCCAGCCCAGACACTGTGGGTCACAGGTTTGAGAGCAAAGTTGCAGAACAGAGTCCAGCTACAGGACTGAAAAGGGCAGACGGAGTCCAGATGCAGGAATGGACAGATGGAGGGACTGAGTCCAGATGCAGGAACGGACAGACGGAGGGACTGAGTCCAGATGCAGGAACGGACAGATGGAGGGACTGAGTCCAGATGCAGGAAGGGGCAGATGGAGGGACTGAGTCCAGATGCAAGACAGATGGAGGGACTGAGTCCAGATGCAGGAACGGACAGATGGAGGGACCGAGTCCAGATGTAGGAACAGACAGACGGAGGGACTGAGTCCAGATGCAGGAACAGGCAGACGGAGGGTCTGCCGGTCCAGATGCAGGAACAGGCAGACGGAGGGACTGCAGGTCCAGATGCAGGAACGGACAGATGGAGGGACTGAGTCCAGATGTAGGAAGGGGCAGACAGAGGGACTGAGTCCAGATGTAGGAAGGGGCAGACAGAGGGACTGAGTCTAGATGTAGGAAGGGGCAGACGGAGGGACTGAGTCCAGATGCAGGAACGGACAGACAGAGGGACTGAGTCCAGATGCAGGAACGGACAGGCAGAAGGACTGAGTCCAGATGCAGGAACGGACAGACGGAGGGACTGAGTCCCGATGCAGGAACGGACAGACGGAGGGACTGAGTCCAGATGCAGGAACGGACAGACGGAGGGACTGAGTCCAGATGCAGGAATGGACAGATGGAGGGACTGAGTCCAGATGTAGGAACGGACAGACGGAGGGACTGAGTCCAGATGCAGGAACGGACAGACGGAGGGACTGAGTCCAGATGCAGGAACGGACAGATGGAGGGACTGAGTCCAGATGCAGGAACGGACAGACGGAGGGACTGAGTCCAGATGCAGGAACGGACAGACGGAGGGACTGAGTCCAGATGCAGGAACGGACAGACGGAGGGACTGAGTCCAGATGCAGGAACGGACAGACGGAGGGACTGAGTCCAGATGCAGGAACGGACAGACGGAGGGACTGAGTCCAGATGCAGGAACGGACAGACGGAGGGACTGAGTCCAGATGCAGGAACGGACAGACGGAGGGACTGAGTCCAGATGCAGGAACGGACAGACGGAGGGACTGAGTCCAGATGCAGGAACGGACAGACGGAGGGACTGAGTCCAGATGCAGGAACGGACAGACGGAGGGACTGAGTCCAGATGCAGGAACGGACAGACGGAGGGACTGAGTCCAGATGCAGGAACGGACAGACGGAGGGACTGAGTCCAGATGCAGGAACGGACAGACGGAGGGACTGAGTCCAGATGCAGGAACGGACAGACGGAGGGACTGAGTCCAGATGCAGGAACGGACAGATGGAGGGACTGAGTCCAGATGCAGGAATGGACAGACGGAGGGACTGAGTCCAGATGCAGGAACGGACAGACGGAGGGACTGAGTCCAGATGCAGGAACGGACAGACGGAGGGACTGAGTCCAGATGCAGGAAGGGGCAGATGGAGGGACTGAGTCCAGATGCAGGAAGGGGCAGACAGAGGGACTGAGTCCAGATGCAGGAACGTACAGACGGAGGGACTGAGTCCAGATGTAGGAAGGGGCAGACAGAGGGACTGAGTCCAGATGCAGGACAGATGGAGCGACTGAGTCCAGATGCTGGAACGGACAGACGGAGGGACTGAGTCCAGATGTAGGAAGGGGCAGACAGAGGGACTGAGTCTAGATGCAGGAACGGACAGATGGAGGGACTGAGTCCAGATGTAGAAAGGGGCAGACAGAGGGACTGAGTCCACATGCAGGAACGGACAGACGGAGGGACTGAGTCCAGATGTAGGAACAGACAGGCAGAAGGACTGCAGGTCCAGATGCAGGAAGGGGCACAATGGAGGGACTGCAGGTCCAGATGCAGGAATGGACAGACAGAGGGACTGCCGGTCCAGATGCAGGAAGGGGCACAATGGAGGGACTGCAGGTCCAGATGCAGGAACGGACAGACAGAGGGATTGAGTCCAGATGCAGGAACGGACAGACAGAGGGACTGATTCCAGATGCAGGAATGGACAGACGGAGGGACTGAGTCCAGATGCAGGAACGGACAGATGGAGGAAGTGCAGGTGCAAATGGACCAACAGGAGGCTGGGCATGTGACAGCTGACTGGGCTGCATCAATAGTGGGGTTGAGCAGAGAACCCCCCACCCCAGCCTCCACCAGGCCAGTTGGGAGTTTTCTGCCTCTCAGTCCTTGACGCACACTGGGTGTCAGATGACAGGGAGCCACAAGCCATCAAAGTGCTTAGTGTCCACCTCCGTGTGGGGTGCAGGGAAGGGAACTGCACCCTTTCCTTGGTCTGGTCAGTCGGATAAGTTCTTCGGCCTGGATTCTCTGACATAATTTTAGCAAGCTCATATGGCCCTAGAGCTTCAATTCAACCCAACAAATTTATCGGATTGTACCCTTTCAATTTCCTGGACTTAATCATTTATCGCTGTGACACATGGGTGATGTCAGGCAGATGGTGCTGTTCATGTGTCCAGGTAGGAGCACAGTCATCCTCCATCCTCAAAATGGAGTCAAAGGCTGCTTGTAGAGTGGAGGCTCTCAGTCTGAGAAACCACTGTCTTACACAATGTGGAGTGACTCTGGGCAGGGCACAGCCTGATCTCAAGAGGGCCCCAGTGTGAAAAAAGTGCCCATGTCCCCTTCCCAGGGGTGAAGCTGGGGAAAAGTCTTTCTACAAATACCAGTAATTCATATTCGCTCCCCAGTAGCATGTCACACTGCTGTGACCATTTCCCAGTACCAGAGCTCTGTTCCCCAGAGGCAGAGGAAAGCCAGAACCCCAGAGCTCAGAGCCAGGAGCCCAGAATGAGGGAGGCTCATGGGGAGGCGGAGGCAGCAGACAGTGGCTGTACCTGACTTGGGCCTAGCAGCATCTTCTGTCCTTTCTCTCTACCTCATATAGCTGCTTGAGGTCACTGTCCAAGGTCCTCTCCCGGGGTTGTAACCTCTGTTTGCCTTGCGGTTTCAAATCTGAACATAGCCACCTATGATTTCCTGAAAGGTTCCTGAACCTGGAGGTGGACAGCACGAAGAAGTGGTCCTTCCAAAGTGACCTGTGGACAAAGCTTGTACATAGAAGTGGGCCTGCCTCCGGGGGCTGTCTCCTGGCCATTTCTAAGATCCAGAGCTCAGAAAAGCCCACGTTGTTTAACAGCTGCCTTTTCTTACTTCCTTCAGAATTTCTCTGGTGTCACAATGGGTCCATGCTAGAGGAGGCTGGCTGGCTTTGCTGATAGGAATGGAGACCTTGACTTCCACTGGGCTGACCTAAATGAGCCGCAGTCAAGGCCATACCGAGCCATACCCTGAGGGCTGTGCAATGTTTCTCCTGTCCTTCATGACCCCAAGGACTCAGCTCTGTCCTCAAATTGAGACCCATGTCTTAAAGGACCTTTCTCAGAGCTGGCTGTGTAGACAGGGGCGTTTTCTCCTCTCTCTCCCTTTTTCTCTTCCCTTCTTTCTCCCTTCGCTAATGTTTTGATCTGCAATGGCTGCTGAGTACCTGCTGTGTCTGGCGATGTACCAGGCTGGGCTGAGCTGAACCCCAGCAGCACATAGCAAAGGAGCAGGCCACCCTTCTGAGAGAATCTGCTCCCAACAGTTGAGGGCCCTGACCCGTCAAGGAAGCTGTCTCGATGGTCAGTTCCTAGGACGTTTATAGCTAATGCCCAGCTCAGCCACAGGCCTTGAAACTGAGTGCGGAAAGAGGGATGGTTCCCTCCCAAGGGGGGGGGGGAGGCTGAGCTGGCCACTCAGGCAGGCAGTCTTGTGGAGAAGGTGGTAGGATAATCCCTCACAATCACCTGCAGCAGCACAGCTCCTCCACAGACACAGGATGCACACTTATGCATGTGCATGTTGTGTGTTGTGCATGTCTTTTTCAAAAGAGACTTGGGAATGGTGAATGGTCCTAAGATTTAAACAATCATGAGTGAGCCCTGGCATCAGGCTAGCCAGGGAATCTGGGCCACGGGCAGGGTGTCATAGCCACTCTGGGTCTCGGTGCCCCTCATCTGTGAGGTGGGGAGTCAGCATCGCAAGGCACAGGCTTGCTGTGAGAACTGGACAGGACACTGCAGCAGGCACAGGCAGGGAGGAGGGGCTGGGCACACTGCTGGTGTTACTGGGTACTGTTAGGGCTTTAGTTTTACACCACCACAGGCATGTGCTCCTCAAAGAAGCAGGAAAGCAAGGACCTCAACCTGGACCTCAACCATAGCAGCTTCTTGGGGAGAGGGAACCTCTGGGCTTCACCATCCTGAGAATTGTCCTAGTTGATTGATACAGCGTTAAGAAATGTCCTAGTTGATTAAGGAATGTGGTGGGCTTCTGGGGACATCAGGAGAAGCCAGATGGGGACTCGAGGGACATCACTGTGGAAGGAAGCACAGGTAGGATGAGAATAAGACTGAAGTCCTTGACATTCCTGCCAGACCCCAGAGTCTAGGCCACTTTGCCCCAGTGCATGCTGGGTAGTCAGTGTCATTAATCTTTCACACTCCTCATTGTTGGGGCATCTGCTCCTTTCATCTGCTGATGACAGAAGCCTTTGGTTCTGCGGAGAGTGCCAGGCAGCTCGTCTCTTGTGCGGCACTGGCCTGGGGCCTCCTGGATGCTCCCTGTCTTCCCCTAGGAAGGCCAGGGTTGGTTTCCAGAGCCAGGTCTTAGAGGCTGAAGCGCCGGGGTGGCATAGGTTCTGCCTTCCTGGAACTGCCTCCAACCTTTTCTGCCTACATTTCTTGCACCGTAGAGCAAGTTAATGAGATTCCTACACTTCAGCTGCTGTGAGGAAAGCAGCACAGTGTGGGCACAGTTGGTATAGCACAGCTGGGCTCTTCTGGAAGACCTCACACCCAAGTGCGGAGGGGCTGTGTGGGGCTGGGCATGCAGACAGCTGGAGGGTGTGGCCTGGACTGAGGAGCAGGCTGCAGAGGGGAGCATTAGGGAGGACTATGGGGCTGGGCTCTGTAATCATCCTGGGAAGCAGCTAGCCCAGGGCTGGTTCCCAGGGCTGGTGCCCAGGGCTGCGGGCTGTGGTGAGACGCCTGTGAGGGAGTCTTTTCACAAATGCCTCTGCTGGGTTTCTTCTCCTTCTGGGGCTCAGGGATGCCCTGGCCTGTCCTCATGATGCTCTGGTCTCCATTTACAGGGAATGAATTCAGGCACATGGAGTTTATAGATCAACATGTAGTTAGGATGCTGCACAGCTCCAGACTAGCCTACTATTTGAAGACTGTAGATATGTGGTCAGTGTTGGGACCGAGGTGAGAGAGGCCCAGTGGATCCAGGGACGGCACCCTGCTTGGGCATACAGACAGCATTGCAGGGTGACTGTGAGCACGGGCTGTCCAGCCCAGCCCAGGGACGTTGGCTTCATCTGCTCTGACACTACTGTCAGGTAGCTGGCTCCTCGGCTGTCTGCACTACTGTCTAGGATGGGTGGTGCCAGTCATGAGGCGGCCAGCACTGTCAAAGCACCCGCTGACCCCAAGGGCTCCACTACTGTGGCAGCCTCACTCGTCCCCAAGGCCCCACTGTAGAAGCCTGAGCAGGGCCGAGGGGTCCCTGAGCCCAGACCCTGCTGCTCCTCACCCGCAGCGTCGTCGGGGTGATCTGCTTGTCAGGAGGCATGGTATTCCCTATGAAGTTGAGCCATGAAGTGGAAAGGGCTGGATCAGCCACACGGACTAGCCATGGGGAAGGCTATGTGGATGGCTGCAGAAGTGGGCAATGGCTGGGTTTCCCGAGGGAGGGAGCACACGCCGTAGTCCTATGGTGTGGTACTGGCTTGCTTCGTGGATTGATTCCTGGAGATTTCACACATCACTTCATTTGTTTCTGTATGGTGTGTGTGGAGCATGGGCTCTGGAAGGAAATGATGACAAATCCTTGTTCACCTTGGGTAGAGAGAACAGAGAGAGCCAGGGACCCAGGGAGCCAGGGCCCAGGGAGCCAGGGATGTATAAAACCCACAGACCGCTCTGCAGCTCCCAGCCTCGTCCAGCCTCAGTGGACCTCAGTGGGTGCTGGTGAGGACCCTAAAATTCTCTGCTCCTCTCCAGTGACAGCAAGCCTGGCTTGTAAAGCCTGACCATCACCATTCCTGGGAGACTCTGGAGCTGCCCTGTGGTCCCCAGTGCCAAGGAGAGGGGAGTTCTATTCTTCAGAGAAGCCTAGGATCTGCAGGAAGCAGCTGCCCTGGGTGAGGAGTGAGGAGGTAAGGGGTGAGGGGGTGAGGGGGTGGGAGGGTGAGGGACTGACTGAGGGGGTTGGTGGGAGGGGGTGAAGGGGGTGGGGGTGTGGAGGGACTGACTGAGAGTGGGTGAAGGGGTGAGGGGGGTGGAAAGGGCCTTGGATTCCCAGCATCTAGGTTCTAACTGGTCCTCTGAGCCTAGCATTCCCTTCCAGATGAGTGGCTGGGGCCGATGTCCAGCCATTCTATACCTGTATGTCCTCCTGTTGCTATGCCATTTTTTTTTTTGTTTTTTTTTTTTTTTAAGGAGTTTCCTTGTTCATTTATTTGTTTGTTTGAGACAGACTCTCACTAGCAACCCAGGTTGGCCTGGAATTCGTGACCATTCTACCTCAGCCTCCTGAGTGCTGGGATTATGGGTGTGCACCACATGCACACTCTCCTTTAATTAATTAATTTTGCAGTGTTGAGAATTGTCCTCAGGGCCCTGCATATGCTAGGGAAGCACTCTGCCACTGACCACTCCTGGCGCTCTGGCTGTACTGCCCTCTCATGGAATTTTAAGGAGCTGGAGGGAGGCCTAGCTTTGCGTCTTTCCCACAGCATCTCAGAACTTGTCTGCCCTCTGCATCCTCGGTCTCCCCACAGAGTGCGCAGGCTCAGCCAGCCTCCCAACCTGGTCCCAGGGCTCTCTAGATGACAGAGCTCAAGCCTTCTGGACCTGAAACCTTGGGCTGTTTCACCTGGCCCTTTAGGGTTTCAGGTCTTTGTAGGATACTGACCAGCGTTTCTGGGTCAGGGTCGGCACACAGGCTCTACACGAGTCCTGGTGGAGCACCATCCTCACTCCCTGGCCACAGACCTGGCTTGGTTCAGTCTGCTGTCAGCTCCAGGTATTGGGTGTTGAAGGGCTCTGGGACCTAGAGGGCCTGGGGGAGGGCAGAGGCAGACGCAGACACAGATCCAGGTTGTTCTCCCTCCATGGGTGCGTGAACCGAGGAGGTGCACGGCTTCTCTTCCCAGGCCCAGCCACCTACCCCTCTGGGTTTTGGTGTTCCTATCTGTAAAAAGACAACACTGGGTATTCAGGCCTTTGACAGGACCCCCCCACCCCCGTGGGTCCATGAAGATTTCTGGAGCAGGTGAGGATGGGACTGGATGGGGAGGGTTTGAGTTGGGGGTGTCAGGGCCCATCCATGACAGAAACATCTCAGGTAGTAGGATCCTACTGTTCCAGAAGCAAGTCCTTGTACAAGAGCTCTAGGCACTTCCCTGGCCCACTACAGGGTCAAACTCAATCCCCAGACTCAGGCAGGCCTTGCCCAGGCAGCACTGACCTCCCACAGGGCTGGGGCACACTCATGGGGGTCCAGTCAGCCAACTTCCCTGACCTTGCTCCTTCTGCTGGGCCTCAGTGGTCCTCCACAGCCTCTTCCCTTAACAGTCACAAGCGTCCTCCCGGGGCAGCCACCCCACCAAGCCTGGCACAGGGTCTCTCACTTGTAGCTCTCAGCTGATAGAGAGCCAAACTTCTGGCCTCCTGCCCTCAAGTCTGTATCATTCCCCTTAAATAATTTAGACAAACACACATCGCTTTCACAGTGGCTGCCCAGAGCCTTTTAATCCAAACCAGCCCTTTGAGCAATGTTTTCTGAGAACAGGAGTTTGCCACAAGCCATTTTGATGCAGGGAAGATGAATAATGCATGAGGGGAAGAGGGACACCCTGGCGCCACAGCAGGCACAGCTGCTCAGCCTCAGACCTGGGCAATGGAAACCATCCCGGGGCTGTCGCCCTGTGTGAGTGTGGGTGCCCTGTTGTGTGGTAGGCTCTAATCAATCAGCTGGTGGTTTGGGGACCCTTACCCTGCCCCACAGCAGCCACTCACCTTGGAACTTTGAGGATGATGCTTCTGTCAGACCTTGCTCTGAGGCATGCTGAAGGTCCACTCCCACCTGAAATCCCACCCAAGGAGCGTCCCAAGAGAGCAGAGAATGCTGGAACTGGTCACCGGAGCAGAGGATTGGGGTCTTTTCACCCCAGCTAACAGAACTTACTGGAGTCCCAAAGACCACACGCATGTGCGCACCCCACTTGCCATCTTGCAGCTCAGGACATAAGGTGGTCCCATTGTCTTTGATGTTTCACCCATTTCGGCCCAGCTATTGAAGACTTGTCTCTGCCCTTCTAGAACATTCTCAGTATCCTCCTCACAGAAAGGCCTCTGGTTCTCCTCACCCGATGCTGTCTGGGCTTCAGCCCCTGCGACACTTTGGATGTTGCCTGTCTCATCTCTGTACCTGCTCTGTGCTGCTGGGGAACGTCCTGTCGCCCCATTCATCACACACTCTACTGGTGGCTGTAAGCAGCCTACGCAGCCACCTGGGAACCATATTTTCCAAAGCTGCACTTTCCATTTACAGAGTCAACAGAGTGTGCTTGATACGTGGAGATAGTGAGGGCTGAATTCCCAGTGTTGTTTCAAGGAGGCCTTTCCTTACGACCTGTGACTCATGCTTAGTTTGAGGGCTCCTTTCCTCAGTGATCCCACCCAGCCCCACCAGGGACCAAGTTCATCGTACCTCGGCCTCAGGTCTGTCTTCCCTGGCCTTGGCTCTCACTTGGGAGTCAAGAGTACCTTTGGGCCTGGCCTGGCCTGGCCACTGCATTCATTCTTGAATGCCCAAGAGAGACCTCTTTCTCATCTCTAATGTGTACCCGACCCCCTTTTTAGGATGGTGAAGGGCTGGAGGGATGGCTCAGTGGTTAAGAGCACTGGCTGCTCTTGCAGAAGACTTGAATTTGGTTCCCAGTACCCACATGGCTGCTAACAACTGTCTGTAATTCTAGTTCCAGGGGGACCTAATGCCTTCTCTGGTCTCCGTGACCATGGCACACACATGGTACACTTATATGCAGGTAAATAAATAAATAAATTAGAATAAGTGAATATAAACATGTTTCTTTCTTTTAAAAGTATTTTATTGTTTTTATTTTATGTGTATAATTGCATCATGTAAGTACACCTGTGTTGTGCAGTGCCCATGGAGATCAGAAGAGGATGTCAGATCCCCTGGAACTGGAGTTATGGATGGTTATTAGCCACCATGTGGATGCTAGGGATGAACCCCAGTCCTCTGCAAGAGTAGTCAGTGCTCTTAACTGCTGAGCCATTATCCCTCCAGCCCTTCACCATCCTAAAAAGGGGGCTGGGTACACATTGGAGATGAGAAAGAGGTCTCTCTTGGGCATTCAAGAATTAATGAGGGTGGCTACCACAGTACAAACTTGACATTTTCTTTTTTTTTTAAAAGATTTATTTTACTTTTAATTGTGGGGGGGAGAGAAAGAGAGATTTAAAGAAAGGACAGTAGCATACACTCAGGATATAGGCATGGGCTTCTAATATCTAAATGTGATTTTGTGCCTTTCAAAACTACATAGCTTAAAAGATGTTATTTGCAAGTTTATTTGCAAGATGAAGCAAAGTTTAAAAATATGAGGTGGTATAGTATTTATTTTACTTCACAGAATTTGGTTTTGTAAATGAGATTGTAAAGTGGATTGTTCAGGTTTAGGGATGAGAGAGAAGCCGATACAATTAAACTCAAGGTCACAAACATTCTGGGGCTGAGTAAGCCCAGTCTATTTGTTTTTAACACCCTTGTTTTCTTCAGGAAAACATGCGTGTCTTTCTGTCCTGCCTCAGGCTCCTGGGAGGAGGACAGATGTGGGGCCTGTGAGTCCGCCCTTGCATCACCTCAGGGCAGCACACTGTCAGGAGATCCTCTCTGCCCTGCCCTGGCTAGTCTGGAGGAGTGGAGCTTGCCTGCCTCCTCTGCCGTGAAATCAACTCCTTTCTGCCTTACCACGCTCTGGAATGGGGATCTGCCCTGTGGCTCTCATCCCAAGGGTGGGCTGCAGGCCTTGCAAAAGCTGTTGTGAGCGCTGATGTTGTTTTACTTATTGGTCCAACAACTTCCGTAGGTCGAACGGTGGTCACGCAAAGGCATCCACATCCCTGATTCCAGGATGCGTGGGCACAGCGGCAGGAACAAGTGTCTTCACTAATGTAATTAGGGCTCCAGAGCAAGAAGAGGGCCTCAGATTATCTGGCTGAGTAAAGTGACAAGTGACAAATGGGAGGAAAATTCTGCATGAGAAAGTTGGTGAGAAATATGATAGAGAGGCCGTGTGGAGGTGACACTGGAGCTGTGGCCAGGAGCCAAGGAAGGACTTCAGGAAACTGAGAAGCTGCCGGGCACTGCCCGCTGACCTGCTCATTTTGTTCTTTGACCTCCAGAACAGTGAGAGAATAATTGTCCAGTGTCTAAACCCCATTTGAGCTTGATCACAGGGAAACTACTTAGCGCCATCTCTCTTACCCTTGGATACCCCACAGCCTGGTGTGGGGGCGGGGGACTGGGTTCTTTACCCCCACAGATCTGAGCTGCTGCGGCTGCTGTGGTGACTTCAGCTTTGTCTCGTCCTTCTTTCCTGACCATACCCACTGAGAAGTCCCCAGTGTCACTGAAATTTCCCCCAGTGTCTCTGAGAACTCCCCTGGTATCCCAGAAAACTCAGTGCCACAGAGAACACCCTTAACATCCCTTAATACTTTTGAATATGAAAATACATACATAAAATAACTAAATTTCCTGTCTTATTCTTCAGTTTGTGAAAATAAATGTTAAATTGTGCACATTAGTAACTTAGGGAGCCAGTGAGCTGGCTCAGCAGATAAAGATGCTTGCTGCCATCCCTTGGGCCTACATGGTGTTAGGTGAGAGGCTCTCAGCAAGTTGTCCTCTGACCTCTATCTACACACTTGCTGTGGTATGCGTGTGCCTGCATGTGTGTGCCTGTGCATGTATGCATACTCT
Source organism: Rhizomys pruinosus (assembly GCA_009823505.1). NCBI lineage: Eukaryota > Metazoa > Chordata > Mammalia > Rodentia > Spalacidae > Rhizomys > Rhizomys pruinosus. The sequence goes on along the minus strand of VZQC01012005.1, from coordinate 4,950,950 downwards.
CACATTAAATAAACACGATAAAGAATTTTCAAAAGTAAAAACTTAGAAGCTTGGCATGGTAGTACAAACCTTTGATCCCGGTACTTGGGAGGCATAGGCAGGTGGATCTCTGCGAGGTGGGGGCACCCTGGTCTATGTAGTGAGTTCCAGGCCAGCTGAGGTTATGGGAGACCTCAAAAAAATTCTTAGTGAATGACATAACTAGCCCCTGTGGGTACAGATGTGGAGTCTAACCACCAGCTAGAAACTGCCTCACTCCACAGAAGAGTCGCCTCAGTAACCAGCAAGATCACAGTCTAGGAGTTCAGAGGTTACAGTCCAGAATCGTGATGCCCGGCATGAAAGAGGGTCATAAAGAAAGCGAGGTGCTGGGGCATGACTCAATCTGTAAAGCACTTGTGCAAACACAAGGATCTGAATTCACATCCCCAGGACCCACAGGAAAATCTGGGCTTGGTGGTGCCTATGATCCCAGTGCTGGGGAGGTAGATCAGGTAGATGCCCCAGGAACAGCCAGCACAGCTGAATGGGACCTGTAGGTTCAATGAGAGTTCCTGCCTCAAACACAAAGTGGCTGGTTCCCCAGGAATGACACCCAAAGTTGTCCCCTGGCTTCCACACTCACACTCATACACAGAGATGACTAATTATAACTTGCTGGACTCTATGCACTTCTTTGCAAACATTCATGTAAGTAATGCTGTGTTTGAGATAAGATGTACATAGCAGAGGAAGGTCCCCTGGAGCTACGGATCACCACACACACACACACACACACACACACACACACACACACACACCAGCACATGCTTCTACCTCCTTCATGGAGAGAAGCCACAGCTAGCAAGGCTCTTTATCACATACGGGGTAGCCTTTGCACTTGTCACAGTGCTCACAGGACCCTGGCCCAAGCATGGCCTGCTCTAAAGGGTGACAAGATGAAACCAGTATGACCCGATCATGGGCCCTCTGGCCAGGGGACAAGACACAAAGTTCAAACTCAAGGCCGTGCAGCAGGAAAGATGGCGAAAGCACCCTCCACACCTGCCAGACAGGTCTTCAGCAGGAATGGGCTGACACACAGGATTGCCCTGCCGGCACCAGGCTGAGTCTCCAAGGGGAAGCCGGAGAGGAGCTGTCTTCCTGCCATGGACGGCCAGGCCTACAGGGCTGCGGCAGCCTCCAGGAACAGCGAGTTTAGGTTCATTGGCATCGTGCTCTGTGATCTGCTCAAGCCTCACCCGGGAGCCATGGTGTCTCAGTGCTGCAGAGCCAGGCAGGGGAGGGTAGAGGTGGTGAGGCAGGGTCCGCTGCCTCCAGCCAGTGAGTTGGGTGGTACAGTCTCCGTGGGAAGAGCTCTGAGTCTGAGCAAAGCCAGAATTCACATAGGTTCTGGTCCTCACTGTGGGGACTACTCAGTTTTAAAAGGAGAAGAGAGCCTACATAGGTAAACTGCACACAGGGCAGGCTAACACCGGGGAGGGGGTGTTTGGCATTGTTTGGTCATGTGAAGTTCAGCTCTCTCCACGTGGTTGTGAGCGGCTGACCACTGGCGTTTGAGCCGTCCATGCCCCATTGGTTCATCTTCTCTGAGTATCTCGAATGATAGGCGTGTCTGCTAACAAACACAGGACAATGAGGTCTGATGGACTTGTAGTCTGCACAGTGGACATTATGGGTCAGTCATAGCTCTGTCACAGGCACCAGGCCCCTTGTGCGTCCTGGGAAGCGGCAGAAGCTCTCCCCTAGGGCAGCTCTGAGGGCCCTGTGGACCCGGCTGCAGATGGTTAGAGCGGAGATGGGACGGGAGAGCGAGGAGGTGCAGCCGCAGCTCGTCAGGGTGCCAGATGCCCCCAAGCTGTATGGGCGATGGAAAAGACCCCTGGACAGCATCTTCTGAGCACAGGCAGCTCCCTTTGGGAGACTGGCTAAGTTCAATGCCTGAGATGAGTAGGAGGCAGGGGTAAGCAATGGGAATGACGGGGTCTTAGAAGGAAGGGCTGCCTGAGCAGGGCCCTGGGGGCTTGGAAGACGGCAGGCTCTGGATGAAGTCGGCAGGTGAGTGGAACCACTGGAAGGGAGAGCCCACCTGCTGTGCAACGGGGCGGCCTGTGAGGTCCCTGTCCCCGCACTGCCCCTTCCTGTCAGGAGACGTTGCTTAGCAGTTAAGCTGCTGAGCAGAGGACCTGGATTCAGTTCCCAGCACCCACATGGTGGTTGGCAACCATCTGTAACTCCAGTTCCAGGGGATCCCACACCCTCTTCTGACCACAGGTTTGCAGGCACATGGCACACTTACATACATTCAGGCATAACACTCATATATATAAAATAAAGATTAACCAGGTGTGGTGGTGCATGCCTTTAGTCCTAGTACTTGGGAGGCAGAGGCAGCCGGATCTCTGTGAGCTCAAGGCCAACCTGGTCTACAGAGTGAGCTCCAGGCCAGCTGGGACTAAAAGGGAGACCCTGTCTCAAAAATATCCCCCCCAAAATAATATAAATAAAAAAATTTTTAAAAACTGTCAAAGCTTATACAACAGGGAACCTGTGCAGTCCAGCCATACCCAAAGAACAGGAGTGGAAGTATAGGACCACACGTGCTCAGTGTTGTGAGAGAATGTTCTGTGCCCCACATGAAATGAAAAACATGTACAGCGACTAGGATCCTCAGAGTGTCATTACTGCTGGAAGAAGAGGAACCGAGCTGGAGCCAGTGCTGTGAACCAGGTGTGCAATGCCAGGGAGGCACCTGAGCCAGCGTCCTCAGGAGCCTGCTGCCTGGGCACCATCGTGGCAGTCTGTTTACCCAATGTCCTGTGAGTGTGCGTATAGTGTGTGTAAGTTTTCGAGCATGTGCGAGGGTGTGTATGTGTATGTGACGTTGTGACTGAGTGTGCGTATATGTTCACGTACATGAGTATGTGAGTGTATATGTGTATGTGTGTGTGTGAATATATCCATGAATGTGTGCATATATGTGTGAGTGTGTGTGCACTCGTGTACTGGGGGTGTGGAGGAGGCCAGGGGCCGACCTGATGTCTCTGTCTCCAGATGTTGTTCACCTGTTTTGTTGAGAAGGATCTCTCACTGGCGCTGGCCTTACTGATTGGGTTAGGCTGGTCAGGGAGTCCCAGAGGTGTCTCCCCTTCCCCAGGGCCATGATTATGGGCACATGCCACTGCACCTGGCTCTCACATGGGTGCTGAGAGTGGTCTCAGTTGTCATGCTTGCATGGGCAATGCTCACCCTGACCTAGACAAACCTCGAACTCACAAGCCTTCATGACCTTGGAACAAAACTTAATTTTTTTTTTTTTTTGGAGACAGGGTCTGGTTATATAGTCCAGGTGGCCTTGAACTAGAAATCCTTTTGCCTCTATGCTGTGAGTGCTGGGATTAGGGGTAGGGCCATCACACCTGACTCTCAGGACTGTTAGGTCACTGTGGAGGAAGACTGCTCCGACTTCTGGAGCCTAGGAGCGCAGCCCCATGCAGGGTGGGTCTCACCCACAGGGAGGAAGATGGAAACACTGTACCCTGCTTGCTGTGGGCTACATCTAGGCGTGGCTGTGTCTATCTCCTGTGGAGGCCAGAGCTGTATTCCAGCTTCGACAGTTAATAATGCCAGGGCCTCTCAGGTCCACCAAGGGAAGTCTCCAGCACAGGGAGATGAGCCCCAACAGCAGCTGCCAGGCCGCTTTGAGAGATTGCTCCTCACAGTGACAAAGGGACAGGTGTGCAACCCACTTGAAAAAGAACCACACATTTAAGTAGTGTATTTCTAGGCTGTCTAGGGAATGAGTAAACAGCCTGCTTTATCTGTAAGGCCATGCAGTCTCAGCACCCACTTAGCAAGGCATCTGTGCCACCATGCCTGGGTGAAGAGTTGGCCTAGCTGTGGTGTGAGTGCACTCCTTTTCTGGGGCTGACCCAGCCCTGACTGCTCTGCTCCTGTGGGGTCCTGTTCCCTCTTGTTCTAAACCCCTTTGATGTTTGATCGAGAAACTACACTGACAGCATCCAGCACAGGGTGGCTGTTTCGCAAGTGCCACTGAAAAGATTCAATTCATGGCTTAATAAGAGGGATGAGGCACTATGAGGTATTAGAGGTACAACATCCATACCCCCAAGTCTCTACTGAGTAATCTACATTCCCTATACTGTCTAAAGTCCGCATACATCCATAGCCTTAAAGCCTTCTCTCATCTTAGAAGTCATGTGCTATCTCATTGTAGCGTCAATTTGCATAATGGCTGAGCGCAAATAATAAGTAACTCTTTACTTACCTTTTTGCATTTTTCCTCTGTAACCCCTGTTTCTAGTTTTATCCATTTTTCTATTATGGAGCATCTTGTTGATTTGTGAAAGCTCTTTATATATTCAGGATAGTAATCATTGGCTAAATTGTATGTGTGGCACTTACACATGTTGAGTTTTTTTTTTCTTTATACTTTCTTCTTGGTGTTATGTTTTATTTTTAACATCACTTTAATCCCTTTTGCATTAAAATGTCAATACCTCTGCACTTACTTGTGAATATTTCAGTGTGTATTTTTATAAAGTAAGAATACATGATGAATATTAATGGAAGTAAATCATTGCATTCATGGAGCTAAATTTATTAATCATTTTGCTAGGATTGATGGTTTGGTGGTTTGGTGAGAATTGCTACCCATTCTGAAGTTGTGGTTCTCCTTTATTCTTGAAACAGTTTTAAATTTTGCTGGTCTCATTTAAATTTTAATCTGAGCTTTGTATCTGCATGGAGAGAGCCTGTTCATTGTCACCTGTAGAATAAAGTTATCAAGAATCATTGTGAAGAGGGCCCCTCCAGGCTCAGATACCCCACAGTCACCTCCTCTAGGCACAGTCAACCACCCCACTGCCACCTCCTCCAGGCCAGAAAACCATCTCACATATCACCTCCCCTAGGTTCAGTCAACCCCCCGTCACCTCCTCCAGGCACAGTAAACCACCCCCCCGTCACCTCCCCCAGGCACAGCAAACCATCCCCCTGTCACCTCCCCCAGGCACAGTCAACCATCCCCCTGTCACCTCCCCCAGGCACAGCAAACCATCCCCCTGTCACCTCCCCCAGGCACAGTCAACTATACCCCTGTCACCTCCCCAAGGCACAATTAACCATCCCCCTGTCACATCCTCCAGGCACAGCCAACCATACCCCGTCACCTCCTTCAGGCACAGTCAACCATCCCCCATTGTCTCCTCCTCCAGGCACAATCACCCCCTTGTCGCCCCTTCTAGGAGAAGTCCATCACTCCCCTGTCACCTCCTCCAGGTGCAGTCAATCCCACCCCTGTCACCTCCTCCAGGCACATCATCCCTCCCCCTTCACCTCCTTCAAGCACAAACACCCCCACTGTGAGCCCTCCAGGCTCAGTTATCTATCCCCACTCTCACCCCTCCTGGCGGAGTCGACCCCCTACTGTCGTACTCCCAGCCACAGTCCTAGCCTAACTGGAGAGTCCTGGGCCAGTGAGAGACCTTGTCTCGGGAAACAAGGGGGATGAAAATTTGCTGGTCTTCTAGATGAAGTTGACGTGGATGATGATGGGGAGGGGGAAGACTGGAGGAGATGAAGAGGAGAAGAGGAGGACTGCAGGAAGAGTGGAGGAGGGGAGAAGGAGGGGAGGGGAGGAGGAGGAGAGGAGAAGGAAAAGTGAAGGAGGGGGAGGAGGGAGAAAGGAGGAGGAGGAAGGAGAGAGGAGGAGGAAAAGGAGGAGACAGTTGGGTAGCAACACTCAAGCTGCTGGGAGGGACAGCCAGGTGGGCTAGAGTCCTAGGCGATGGGACAGGCAGGCAGATGGGCGGGCAGATGGAAGACAGACAGGGGAGCAGACAGGTGGGGGGGTGGTGTGAACCAGGTTTGAGGACTTCTCTGTGGTTCCTCACTGCAGGTGCCTGTCTGAGGATTGGCACACATGCTAGGAGTGAACAGAATTCTGATCAGGTTGAACTAACATGAACTGAAATAAAGTCAGATTCCCATGGAGTTGAATTTGGGCTGAGCTGAGCTGAACTGAACAGAGCTGCAGTGAACTGGAGTTACACTGCATGTTAGGCTGGTGGAATGCTGAGATGGGGGCCTGATTCCAGCCTGGGTTGAAGCCTGGCTTCTCCTTAGCATCTCCTGTCTGCACAGGGTTCTGACCCATCTAACATGTTGACTCTAGAAACAGATGGAGTTGGCCTCTGCCCCATGGGATCCTCCAAGTGCTTTAGGATTCAACAGGGAGCCACATGTGATTCTAAGGGTTTGGAGGCATGGGCTTACATGGACTATGTTTATATGGGACATGTGCATGGTGTGCATATACTGGGAAAGATACATGCATGTCTGTGTGCCATCTGCAGGCCACTAGGGGCTGGGAGCCTTGCTCCCTGGGGCAGGTACCAGGGTCTTCACATCTGTAAGGAAAGTACTGTTGATCCTCCTTGGGCCCTGTTCTGTGAGCCACTGTTATCCAGGGCCTGGGCTCTTACTATGAGCCCTTTAGAACCGTGACCCCTCTTCGGAGGAGCCTCTGAAGACAATGAGCTGCACCGCTTCCCACAGCCCAGTCAGCACGTGTTGAATGCTCCATGAATGTGGTCTCACTGTTCCCGTCATCTCTGTGCTCTGGTTCATGGCCTCAGCTCTTGCGTGCCTGTCTGCTCATCTGTCTTACACGTGGCAAGCAGTGGGGACTCGGGACGAGCTGGTACTGCAGGGTCTTTCTCAGGGAGGCCCTTGGCCCTGGGAGCCACAGAGGGCAGGTGCCCAGCTGTGGCATTTCTACACCATATTATAGTCATGCCTGAATAGAGAAAGAGCCTGATGCTTATCATTTATTTTAAGGCCAAGAGGAAACCTGAACTTTGAGAATCTGTTCCTTCAGATGTCTCTAGAAACTGCTCTCCAGAAAGGGGTTTGTGAAGTCTTTATTGAAACGGCTTCTCCAGCATGAAATGGAGACGTAGAAGTTGGGACCCACTCTTACCTTACCAGAGAATCTTGCCCTTTGATCCCTAGATCCAGAATATCACATTGTTTGCAGCGAGGAAAGCAGACTGCTTTCAGTGCTTCGATATGTCAATCACGCATCCATCCTCACTCCCTGTCCTGGGTGGAGAGCAAGGAGGGGTCCTGAGGGATTAAGGTCCTATGTCCAGGTCATAGGAAAGGCACATGTGACTTTTCTCAGTGAGCTTGTTCCCATTATAAACAGTAACTTTTTGGTTGCAAGATTAGGCAAAAGTATTCAGTGCAGATTGCGTCCATGTTGGAAAGTCACTGCTACACCCAGCTGGGTCCCTGAGGCTGTGCCCAGTCACTTGGCTTCCCATGAAATCCACTTTCATTTTTTTTTTTTTTTTAATTTTTTTATTATTTATTTATTTATTTTTGTATGTGTATGAATGTACTGTCTGCATGCAGGTTTGTGCACCCGTGTCGTGCAATGCCGCGGAGGTCAGAAGAGGGTCTCAGATTCCCCTGGAACTGGAGTTCTCCTGGAATTGGAGTTACAGACGGTTCTCAGCCGCCATGTGGGTGCTGGGGATCGAACCCGGGTCCTCTGCAAGAGCGTCGGTGCTCCTAACCGCTAGGCTATCTCTCCAGCCCCACTTTCATTTTGAAAGATGACGATGAGATCACCTTGGAAGCTTAAAAGAAAAAGTCCAGGGCAGACTCTTCTCTGTGCTCTGTAGGCAAGAGGTTGCTGGGCAAGTCAGGGCTGTTCCTCCACAGCCATCTAGCTCATCCTACGGCGTATCCAGACTGTGGCTGCTCTGGCCACAGGCCTTCCACTCCACGAGGGCTGGGGTGAGAAGGTGCTGGCCCCTCCCCTCCCTGCATGCCCCAGATCCTGATGTCTGTACAAACAGGAGTGCCTCTGGCCTCCCACTGTTTGCTCAGCTGCCTGTCCTCCACTCCTCTCTCCCTTCGGGGAGGAGGCCATGTGGGCAGGTGGGCAATTTTGGGCACCAGGCCTTGGCTCTACATTCATGCCATCTGATAAGTACCCTGACAGATCCAGGAGGCCCAAGCACAGAAGAAAGAGAGAGAGAGAGAGAGAGAGAGAGAGAGAGAGAGAGAGAGACTCCTGGCCCTGCCTGGTTGGCCTCATTGCTCAAATTTATGACCCAGAGGCCTCCCAGGGGTCGGGGATCTGGCATGTCTGATGTTCCAGGGCAGAAGCTCTCTGACGTCAGAGATCCCATGGGCCCCAGCCCGTTGTTTTGACTAGCTGTTGTGTAGCTGACTGCATTCTTACTTTTCCCATTGCTGTGTCAAAACTCCCTGACAAAGCAGCAGGAGGGAGAAAGGGCTCACTCACAGTCTCACAGCTGGGGCGGGGTGTCCTGGCAGAGGGCGCTGGCCACTGCATCCACAGTCAGGAAGTAGAGTCATGGGTGCTGCTGACCACTGCATCCACGGTCAGGAAGTAGAGTCAAGGGTGCTGCTGACCACTGCACCCACGGTCGGGAAGTAGAGTCATGGGTGCTGCTGACCACTGCATCCACGGTCGGGAAGTAGAGTCAAGGGTGCTGCTGACCACTGCATCCATGGTCGGGAAGTAGAGTCAAGGGTGCTGCTGACCACTGCATCCACGGTCGGGAAGTAGAGTCATGGGTGCTGCTGACCACTGCACCCACGGTCAGGAAGTAGAGTCAAGGGTGCTGCTGACCACTGCACCCACGGTCAGGAAGTAGAGTCAAGGATGCTGCTGACCACTGTGCCCACAGTCAGGAAGTAGAGTCAAGGGTGCTGCTGACCACTGCACCCACAGTCAGGAAGTAGAGTCAAGGGTGCTGCTGACCACTGCACCCACAGTCAGGAAGTAGAGTCATGGGTGCTCCTGACCACCGCACCCACAGTCAGGAAGTAGAGTCAAGGGTGCTGCTGACCACTGCACCCACAGTCAGGAAGTAGAGTCAAGGGTACTGGTGCTCCCTTTCTCTTCACCCAGGATCCCAGCCCATGAAATGGTGCTGCCCAGACGAGGGGAGGGTCCTCCTACCTAAGTCAACCTAATCAAAACATTTCCTAGAGGCTGGGGAGATGGCTCAGCAGCAAGAGCACGAACTGCTCTTCCAGAGCATCCACATCGGCAGCTCGATACTGCCTGTGACTCCAGCTCCAGTGGATCTGCTCCCCTCCTCTGACCTCCACAGGCACCTGCACCCATGTGATACACAGAAACAAACAAAAAGACCCCAAATCATTAAAAACTATCTCCTCCCAGGTGTGCCTACGGCCCCTTTTCCTAAGCGATTCTATGTCCTGACAAGCTAACAATTGGCATAGAACATCACAGTGACTATGAATGACCCTTGCCCCATTTGGATCTGTGTCCCATCCACACAGTGAGAAATGCCCCTATGGCGGAATAACTCCATGGCAATGCTCAGGTCCCAAGCACAGCCCAACATGCCCCGGCCCTGAACCAGGCTCTGCTCTATGCCCCTGAACCTCACTTCTGTGGGGAGCTCAGGGAGCTCTCAGTGTGACAGAGCTGAGGATGGGGGTGAGGGTAGGGGGTGGGGAGGCTGCTGCAGGGCCTGGAACAAAGCAGCTCAGGAGGTGGCCAGGCTCCAAATCGACTTGAGGGAGCAGTGCTCAGCTGTCATGGCCAGGAAGCACGGGAGCCAGGCCTTCCCCACGCAGAGACCCAAGCCTCCTCAGGACAGCTGTCTCTGCCCTAAAACCGAGCGATCAGTGAGGACAGTGTAGGGTGGCACTCTAAGGCAGGACCCAAGAGACAGTGGTGAGCAGCCGCCAGGAAGGACAGAGGGCAGGCACAGAGGTAGAAAGGTCCAGTGAAGGATGCAGAGAGCAGAACTGGACAGGAGGAGCTGTTGCTGCCCAGCTACCAGACAGGGGAGGCGTGACTCCCTGCAGACCCTGGGGCCTTGCACTGCTAACTGACCAGCTCCTCTCAGCCCACCCCTCCTGTCTTCTCACTCCAAGCCCAGACACAACTCTTCACCTGGGCTTGGCAGAGGAGTCCTGAAATGGAAAGAGTTGCCTGGGAGGAGCATGGGGCAGGTCTAGTGTGACGCTGATCTGCATGGCATCGTGGTGCTAGGGACAGAGCCCTAGACGTTGGACATGGAGAGCTCGTCATACCAACAGCAGGCGCTGGTGACTGCCCATCCATCTGAGCTCATTGGTGGGGCAGATATCCACACCGCCGCAAAAAGTCACGAGAGGCAGCAACCTGTCTGAGAAGCGCTTGACAAATTTGTTCAGACCTAAAACTGAGGGCAGGGAGTTGGGACACAGGAGGTCGGGGCTCCTGGAGGGAAGCAGCCGTCCCTGGATACCATCCCAGGGGCTCTTGGGAACTCACCTTTGGTCATCTGAGAGAGGAAAAGATTTTCCCAGCTTAGCAGCAGCAGCCATAATGACAAGATGCGGGTGGCTGACTTCCAGAAAGTTCTTCTATGCCTCAGACCCCCTCAGCCCACCAGAAGGCCCCTCCAGGCCCATAGCCAGAAAAGTAGAGGGTGAAGAGAGGAAGTGAAGGGTCTGCAACGTGGAGTGGGGGATTCCTGTAGCTGACAAGGGATGCGGGCGAGAAGGAAGACCATCCCTTCATGTCTGAGTGGATAGGATGTGAAGGCTTCTCACAGCAGAGGCCAGCTGAGCCCTGCAGAGGGGGCCTCCACACAGTGCAGGCTCTGTGGGAAGACAGCTAGCTTGGCCATGTAGGCTTCTGACCAGGCAAGACTGCGAAGGGCACATTCACCCAGAAGCCACAGGGTCACTGGGCCAGGGCCAGGGCCACCACCCTCCCAGCCAGCGGCTGCAGCCACACTTAAAACAACACCGTGATTTTGGAGGAACCTGGAAGAAGTGGGCTGCCGTTTTCTCTAATCTGTGATTCCTGCCACTTTGTTCTTCCCCTCTTCCCTGTAATTATCCCATCGTGGGTGAAAATAAACCTCCGCAGGAGACAGCCTCCCAGAAGGCTGTGCGGAGGCCAGGCAGGTGGAAGAGCTTCTCAACCACTGGCTCTTAAATCTTCTTCCATGTGGGCACAGTCACCAGAGTCACTAGCTTCTAGTTTGCTCCAGACAGTCCTGGTTGTCACACAGACAATGTCCATCTTGAGAGTCCCCCATTCCTGGTACACAAGGATGGCTGTACCCACCAACCCCCCCCCCCAAACCTTTCCCACCTCCCTCTGCCATAAGCCACAGCTAACCACAACTTCCCCTTGGGAGATCCTTCAGATTGCATCCCAGTTATTCTCTTTCCAAACACCCACCTGTCATGCCCTGGCCCCCAAATTTCCTGCAGGCAGGCTGCCTGGATGCTCCACCTCTCTCAGCTTGCTAATCAAGTCTACCTGAGGAATTGTTACCAGGATTAAGTGACCAAATAAATGTGAAGTGTTTACACATGGGGAGCATCAGCTGCCACATTGTCAGTAAACAACTATTTCTATCACCTACCACGTGAGGTGCCACTAATTCTCATTTCTGTGATGGGAAGAGAGTCCTGGGCTAAGGCTCTGAGAGAGAGAAGAAGCAGCAGGAGAGACAGGACTGGGCTCCCGGAGCTCTGGGCTGGTCGCTGCCCCACCTGGGACCCCAGTGGGTGCCCCCTCTGTTCACGCCCCGCCCACGGGCTGTCCAGTGCCTTTTCTGCTTTGCGTCTACTCTGCTCTGCGCCTGGCACTGTGGTGATTAGATGTAATCGTCCTCGATCATCCTTCGCAACACATCCAAACCCCAGCATCAGCCCACACTCAAGCTTGGAAATGTCTCCTCAGAGAGACTGAAGAGGAGACCCGAGCGGCTGGGGCCAGAAAGCACGCGCTGATCTCTTTGTAGCACTTGAGCTGCTTGTGTTTACTGAGCTCTTAAAAAGGACGCTCTTGCAGAGGACCCGGGTTCGATCCCCAGCACCCACATGGCGGCTGAGAACCGTCTGTAACTCCAATTCCAGGAGAACTCCAGTTCCAGGGGATCCGAGACCCTCTTCTGACCTCTGCGGCATTGCACGACACGGGTGCACAGACCTGCATGCAGACAATACATTCATACACATACAAAAAAAAATAAATAATAAAAAAAAAAAAAAAAGGAACTCCACTGTGGGAAAAATGCTACCTTAATTTTCCTAGTGGGAGTCTTTTTAATGTTTCCTCTTTCTTTCTTTCCTTTCTTTCTTTCTTTCTTTCTTTCTTTCTTTCTTTCTTTCTTTCTTTCTTTCTTTCTTTCTTTCTTTCTTTCTTTCTTTCTTTCTTTCTTTCTTTCTTTCTTTCTTTCTTTCTTTCTTTCTTATCGTTTTTCTATTTTATTTTTAATGTTTCCTCTTTCTTTCTTTCTTTCTTTCTTTCTTTCTTTCTTTCTTCTTTCTTCATTCTTTATTTTTGCAGCATTGTATAGAGTAGGTGGACTTACTGGGGGTGAGGTATCTGTTCCTAGGTTAGGTACCCCAACAATTAAGTCGTCATGCCTGCTTGGGTAAGGGGGTGGCCTGATGGGAGAGGTTAGATGTGATGATGGCTTTCCTTGCCTCACGGTCCCCAAGCCAATGTGTGGTTTTCAGCTGAAGCAGTCCTACCACCCCAGGGGACAGTTGCAGTGACTAGGGACAAGAAGTGCTACTGGCAGCTGGCATCTCACAGATAGAGGTCAGGGGTGTGTCTCAGCCTCTGTAGCTCTGCAGAGTATGCTGCAGCCCCACCTCACTCTGTCAGGGGAGGGGCCTGAGTTACAGTGTGGCAATGCTGCTAAGCCTTTATTCCATGGAGTTTATCCAGTATCCCTGGGAATGTGGTGGGGGCAGGACACAGGGCACTCCTTGGAGAGCTTCTCCCCTTATATCTAATACCATATGGAGTCTTTGGGGATCCTGAGTGGGAGAGATGGTTCAGAGGCACAGTGGAGAGGGTCGCGCTAAGGACACATGCACTTGTAGACAGGTCCCTCTGCCTACCTCAAGACTGCCTGGCACAAGCCAGTCCTACCTTGATTAGCCCTGAAGGGCAAATGCTGTGGGCACCTCTATATCATGTTCCCTCCCTGTCCCCAGCTCCTGGGACCTGTGTACGTTTTTGCTCAAAAATTTCTGTCTCCTAATACCAGGTCCCTTTCTGGTGATTCCCATAACCTCACAAAGTGGGGCCACCAGCCATAGACAAAAACCTGCTTCTCCAACTTTCCTGCCCAGCCCCTGCTCTGTCCATCGCCGTGTCTCAGGATCTGAGCTCTGGGCTTTCTACTGCATTGGTAGTTGTTGTTGGTGATGCTCATGTGGGTAGTTCTGCCGGTACTACTTGACTAACCCTGACCTGACTCTAAATCAACCACTCATGAGCTCACTGTGCATATATATCACTCACTGATACCATGCCTGCATCTCAGGGAAGCTCCTGTGCTCCACACCCCAGCTTTCCAGTGGATATCACAAAGACTCCAAGGCCCATGGATCACTTCCTGCTGCCCCGCCATTACTCTGTCCACACAGACTTCCTGTCAAGCTGTCGCCTGTCCTACCTGCACTCCTAGCTTCCCCCCTACTGCACTGTACCAGCCAAACTATAAACCCGACTAAGTCTACTGTGTCCTCCTCCCTTAGATGAGCCTGGCCAGCTGTCTTCCCCATGCAGGCTTCCTGCCTCAGAGGTCCTGTGTTGGCAGGCCTACTACCCTACTTTCTTATTCTCAAGGTTGAATATGAAATGTCTCCCATAGGCTTATGGGTAGTGGGGCTCTTTGGGGAGGTTCTAGAATCCTTAGGTGTGGCTTAGCAGGAGAAAGTCATTAGCAATGGGGCCCTGAAGGTCCTGATCTGGTCCTGGTCTGAGCTCTCTGACTCTTGGTCCAAGAGGTGAGAAGTCTCTGCCACGTGCCCCTGCCATGATGGAGCCATTCTGCTACATCCTCCCCAAGGACTGAGGTCCCTCTGAAACTGTGAGGCAAGACTAGTCCCCTGAGCTGCTTCTGCTGGGAATTCTGACAGAGCAAAGAGAAAAAGCAATGAAAGCAGAAAATTGATACCAAGAGTGGGGTCCATCGCTGTGACGAGCCTGACTGTGTGCTTCATAGGCTTTGGGAACCATCCTGTGAGCGGGTTTGGAGCTGCTCTTAAGCTTCCTTTGTGAAAAAGCAGTCTATTGGGAATGTGAAAGCCACCCAGGTCACTTTTTTTTTTTCTTTTTAGTCAGGCTACTAATCATTCAGATGTTCACAGGTTGGAACACTGAGCTAGACATAGCCTCTCTCCTCTCTGCCACCTACTGACACACGTGAGACACAGCAGTCACACATGCAACGCCTCTAGGGGCAGCACAGTTTATTTCATGGTTAATCCAAAGGTGTCCTAAGATTCCAGGTCACATTTTGACAAAGATTCTGGCTTTGTTCTGACTATATTCTGAAAATTTGAGTGAGATTCAATTAAAAAGTAATGGACTAAATTATTTGGTGGAGGAAACTTCAAGATTGCAGAGTATCCAGGCTGTGGCACGGTCAGTGGCAGGTGCTTTTAGCTGGGTTTACAGTGAGAGGGAGAAAAGAGCTGAGCAGAAAGATAGGAAAAGACCGATGTGGTCAGGGAAGAAGTGTGTGAACAATTAGAGGTTGGGAGAAAACAAATGGAGTTGTTAAAGAGGTTAGCACAATTAAAGAAAAATTCTATCAAAACACTAGGAAAGATCTCTAAGAGCCAAACCCCTCTCACTAAAGGAGCATAACGATGCAAACATGTCTGAAAGAATTTCCTATAAAAAGAGAGTCCCTGAAAAGATGGAGCTGTAGGGACGCCCTGCTCAAGCAGGGGTTCCTGAGGAAGTGCTTTATCCAGTTCATCCACACGGACACCCAGCAGCTACTGTAGCCTCACTCCAAGAGGCCCAGTGATATCTTGAGCTGGCAGCAGAATCTAGCATTGTCCATGTGGTGCCCGTTTGTCAGGGATTCAGAATTAAAGAGTTGTGAGGTCATGGGGGTTTTCATCAAGGTTCCAAGAAAAATACTTGTGAGGTAGCATCCATCTCCCTGCAGAGAGCCTCTGAGTGGGTTTTGTGTGAAGTTTTGAGAGGGGTGCTTAAGTTGCAATGGAGACTCCAGGATGGCAGAGATGCTAGGGCTGGGGAGCATTTGCGGAGGAAGCTTCAGACACTGAGCAGAGCCAGCCTGAGAAAGGAGAAGGAGAGATGGGAGGAGGAGGAGGTAGACAGGAGAGAGGAAGAAGGGGAGGAGGAGGAAGGGGAGGAGGAGGAAGGGGAGGAGGAGGAAGGGGAGGAGGAAGGGGAGGAGGAGGAAGGGGAGGAGGAAGGGGAGGAGGAAGGGGAGGAAGAAGGGGAGGAGGAAGAAGGGGAGGAGGAGGAAGGGGAGGAGGAAGGGGAGGAGGAGGAAGGGGAGGAGGAAGGGGAGGAGGAAGGGGAGGAAGAAGGGGAGGAGGAAGAAGGGGAGGAGGAGGAAGGGGAGGAGGAAGAGGAGGAAGAAGGGGGAGGAAGAGGAGGGGGAGGAGGAAGAGGAGGGGGAGGAAGAGGAGGGGGAGGAAGAGGAGGGGGAGGAGGAAGAGGAGGAGGAGGAGGAAGGGGAGGAGGAAGAGGAGGAAGAAGGGGGAGGAAGAAGGGGAGGAGGAAGAAATGGGAGGAAGAAGGAGGGAGGAAGAAGGGGAGGAGGAGGAAGGGGCGGAGGAAGAGGAGGAAGAAGGGGGAGGAAGAAGGGGAGGAGGAAGAAATGGGAGGAAGAAGGAGGGAGGAAGAAGGGGAGGAGGAGGAAGGCGAGGAGGAAGAAGGGGAGGAGGAAGGGGAGGAGGAAGAAGTGGGGGAGGAAGGAGGATGGACAGCTTCTCTAGGGTCAGATTGGGGGATAGGGATACTTGGGGCAGGTGTTCAACCTCCCTTGGCCAAACTTTCCAGCCCTGCTCAGCAGCTTCTGGGGTACCGTTGGCAGGGTACAGCTTGCCCAGAACACCTGCCACCCTCCCCAAGTCAGGCCTCTCACTTGCTCAGTTCTCCACTCAGGTGTCTCTGCTAAACTGGTCTGCTCCCTCCCTTCTGGATCTTTCCTGTCTTCTGGACGAGCTGCTGGTACTTCCATCTGTGAAACTCTGCCCAGGCATCCTACTTCAAGAACTGAAGACAGGAACCAGACAGGTGCACCCATGTTTACTGCTGCACTGCACAGTTCATAACAGGTGGAAACAACCGACATGCCCACCTAGAGAGAGCATGAATGAGGTGATCTGTCTACACAACGAGCTATTACTTGACCCTAAAAAAGAACGGAGTCCTGACTCATCTTACAAAGTGAATGGACCTTGAGGATATTGTGTGGAGTAAGATAAGCCAGGCACAGATCACAGAAATCACTTCTGAGGAATGTCCTCATTGGGAGCATCCACAGGGACTTTAAATGTGTGTGTGTGTGTGTGTGTGTGTGTGTGTGTGTGTGTGTACACATGTGTGTGAGGATGCCAATAGTGGGCATCAGATCCCTTGGAACTGGAGCTGCCCAGTGTGGGTACTGGGGTCAGAACTCCAGTGCCCTGATAGAGCAGTTGGCCCTCTACAACTGCTGACCCATCTCTCCAGCCCCTGATGGTGAACTCTAAAGTGGTGAAGGGGAAAGGCTGGGGAAGCAGCTCAAGGCTTGGGTTCTGTGCTCAGCACTGCCATCAATCAGTCAATAAGGGATAAGCAAATGTAATATAAATCTCGACTCAGTGAAGCATCCAGTGGCCAAAAAGCCGAGCAACAAATCCCGAAACAAATCCCCCAAATGAACCCAGCCTCTGCGTCATTTCCCTTTGGCCACTGTGTGTCCTCGCAGAAGCCTGACTTCACAGACCCTGTTGCTGAGGTCTCCTCTGAAGCCCCCCCTGAGCAGACCGTCCTTCCCAGGCAGCTGCTTCACCCAGCTGGCCCTGTTCTGAGAACAGCCCCAGTTTGTGCTTGGCCAGGCTAGCCAGCTTTAGGATTCATAGGTGCCTCCCACACACCTTGTATGGGGGTCCCGCTCTTCCTCTGCACCCACATCCAGTGCCTGGCAGGCCCCTGAGTGCTGTTGGGAATTGGCCACATTTGGCCCAGGTCCCTGGCCTTCCTTGGTACCTAGGCAGGCTTGGCTCCCTGGGCTCCTCTAGTGAGTTTTGCTTTGTGGTCAGCATCTAAACAAGCTCCAGATGTGCCATCAGGTGGGGTGGCATGTGGTCAGGCAAGGGGAGCTGTGGGGTCAGGTGAGGGGAGCTGTTGCTAAAATTCCTTCCAGGAGGTGCTCTCAAACCCATTGCCCTGCCTCCCCTCCTGTGGTCCCCAAGGTAAAGCGAGAAAAGACTCTCCCAAAGCCACAGTTCGGAAGATTCTAGAGAGTTTTTCTGGGTTTTCTCACAGAGCGAATGGATGAGGGGCTCGCTTACAGGTTTGTTGGTGTTCCCCATCCCCTCGTGTTCATCCCGGTGTCAGCAGCGACCCCTGTGACCTCCAAACAAGATGGCACCCTCTCTTAGCCTCTCTCCATTATACAGCCAAGGCCCGCTGGCTGGTTGGGAGGGTGACAGTCAAGTTTACAATCCTGGGCAGGCAGGTGCCCTACACCTGAGAAAGCATTTGATCTCCAAAGTCAGTCTTCCTTTCGGAGGACTGTCCACCACAGGCCATTGCTCATCCACGGGTGTTTTTCCAGCAGTGACCTCTGAGGTCAGGGATGGAGACAGGACTGGAACTAACTCCTACTGCCCCCCCCCCCGCCCCAGTCCCAGCTCCCCTCCCTGTGCTCACTGCCCCCAAGCTGGGAAGGCTGCTCCGGATATGTCTCTTGTCCTTGAGGCCTTCTGAATGGCACCCCTCCCACCAGCAGCCTCAGCCCTCCCGGAGAGCTGCTGGGCAGTGCCCTTGAGCTCTGCTTTCTGCCTGTCCACCCCTCCCTGCTGGAGCTAAACCACTAGCAGCAATTTTCTTGGTCCTGTGAGCTGCGCTGTCCTAAAACTCAAGGTCAGAGCCACCTCCCAAACCATAACTTGACGAGTGTTTGCCATGTGAGACCATGTCCACAGGCTCCAGGGATTAAAGGAAACCAGCTTTTAGAGGGGCATGGCTTAGAGCCCTGTGTGCACTCTATCTGCTTATAGCCTACTTATAAATAATCATAGATAAGAGGGATGTGTTGATAAGCTCTAGGTCAAACTAGTAGATACATTTTGTACATTGTGTATAGTAGAGCATACTAAGTAGCTCTATAAACAGGTATTTCTTTTCTTTTTCCTCCCCTCCTCTTCTTCTCTATCTCCCCCCATCCCAGACTGGGTATGTGGGCCCTGCTTATGTACTCATGTAGTGCGTAGGTCATAGCTTCCTGAGCCACACGGCTGCCATAGGTGTTGGGCACTCAGGCCATAGGGAGCAATGACATGTGGCATCTGCAGATCATGGCCCTTAAGGCCCCTCACCTGCTCTCATGTCCCACCCTGTGTGCTAGGCTGGGGTCCCTCCCAGGCAGCGCTGGGAGACATGTGTTTTCACTTTAACTCCATGAAACAGCTGTGTGATCTAGGACCATCTTCCCAAGGATGGTTTAGAAGGTTGCGGAGGTGGCCAACATGCTCACTGGGAGTCGGTGCTCCTGCTCTAGTGGGGAGTTCATGGTGATGGTAGCAAGCCTCCCCCCCACCCCCCAGTGAGGGTGCAAGGTGGAGGCAATGTACCTGCCTCCCTGGACTGTGTGGGAGTGGAGGTTTCTGTGATGGGATCTGGGGGGAGGGGAGTGCACACCAGGCAACCTGAGGGGAGCCTAGTCCTAACGTGGCTCAGTTTTTGGAGATGCCTAAACTACCAGGAAGTGTAAAACAGTGAAGGCAGTGAACATTGGGTGCTGTGGGCAGACATGGGGTACACAGCCTCCCCTTCCTCCCCTGCTCCCTTGCTCTAGAAGGAGGGGGGCCTCACTCCTGTAGATCCCTGGTGTGGAAGAGGGGACTGAGTGGCCTATGTTGGTAGGGACACTGTGGGTCCTTGCTTTGTGTCTCACATGCCCTGGGAGCTGTAGTAGGCCATGGGAGGCTGCCAGAGTTGTGTGTGAATATGGGTTGGGGATACTCTGCCTGCCAGGGTTCAGGGTGAGCTGCTAGTGGAGGGATGGACTGTGCTTGACTCCTGCTGTAGATCTGCAATAAGTAAGCCCACTCATTGGGTCCTGGAACCTTGGGGGATGAACCTAGGCTGAGCCTAGGCCTGGCCTCAGGAGTAGTCACTTCCTGTCATTACTGTCCCTTCTCTGCTTCTTCTAGGGTGGCCAGACACTTCCAGAGCTATGCACGGGTGACCCCCACAGGGCCGGGAGCCTCATGGCCCTGTGAGTGCAGGAACTCCAGACATCTGGCTTCTCACACAGAGTTCTGGGGTCTGATTCTCAACTTCCAGGGTAGCTCAGGAGCCCAGCTTCACTTAGGCCTTTGTGGCTGTACAAAGTGACTTCCCATTGGGACCCACTTCCTCTCCTATCATCCTGCCCTTCACTCTTCCACCCCCACTGGACACCCTGGACTTACCCTCTGGCTGCTGACAGGGAGCAGGTGGGTGAGGTGGGCACTCACTATCCTCCTGGCCTACCCAGTGGGACCAGACCCCCTTCCTGTGCTGACAGAGCCAGTAGATTCCCTGTGTGAGACACCTGAGCATCCCCAGACCCCTCTGGGGTGTGAGTCAGTGGATCTGATGTCGACTAGGAGCTGGGCCTCTGCCAGGCCTGGCGGCTTGATTGATTGGGAGGGAAGATAATACTTTGGAAAATGATTTTCTTTTCCTTTTTTCTTTTCAAAGAAATTGAAGAAACCTGTGGTTTGCAAATCTGTTGACCCAGCTGGAAGCTTAAATCAAACCAGCCAGTGTCAGAAAAAGGCCTGGGCCAAGGAACAGGAAATACCCAAAGGCAGATTCCGGTCTGATCTGGGGAGAAAGTAGGTCACAGCAGGGCTGTTCTGAAGGACCATGGTGGGAGCTGGCTACCAGGTCACGGCAAGGTTATGTTCTCTCCTTCACAGCAGGCCATGCTCAGTCTTTAAACAATTTAAAATTAGATCTTATTTGTATGTGTGTACACACACACACACACACACACACACACACACACACTCTACGGCCCACATGTGGAGGCCAGGGGGCAACTCTGATCTTGTGGGTTCCAGGAATGGAACTCAGGTCATCAGGCATGGTGGCAAGCACCTTCAAGTGAGGCATCTCTGTGACCCCACACTGAGCTTAGCGATGAAGTCCTGTCTTCTGTGAACCGATGTTCCCAGAAAAACAAAACAAAACCAACCAACCCCCCTCCCACACATAACATAACACACACACACACACACACACACACACACACACACACACCTGTGTTAAAAAATCCTACAAGGCTGACTGATTAGAGATTTGTGACTGTGAAGAGCTGGAATATTCCAGATTCAGAGCCAAATTATCCTAGGAAATTCTTTTGATCCTTAAGGGCCATTCATTGTCCACTTTTATGTCCGAACTAACATCGTTTTTAACCATTGTACAAACTAACATCATTTTAATCTTGGGAACGTATTCTTAGCAGTCCACTAGATTCTACGGGACCCAAAGCCAAGAGCAGAACCCACCTTCAGACAGCATCTGAAGCCTGTAGTGGGGATCCCTCACTTCCCTGTCATCACCTACCTGATGCTCCCACCAATCTGGCAAAGGCTTGGATTTATGAATTTCTTTTGCGCTGTAACTATGGAATGCCATGTAACTGCTTTCAAAGTGGAACATGCCATTTTGGCCAAAGTCGATCTGTGTTCATGGGTCAGAAGAAATGATCTCTTTATTCCCTTTGGGGTGGGAGCTGAACAGTTTTGAGGACTCTAAGTGCGGCTCCCAGGACCAGCCACTTTCAGGGGAGAATCTTAGTCTCCGCATCACTCGGGGTCCCAGCATACGCACTTGTGCAAGCTGCCTTCTTTTCTTTTTTAATTTTATTTATTTTTGTATGTGTATGAATGTACTGTCTGCATGCAGGTCTGTGCACCCTTTTCGTGCAATGCGGCGGAAGTCAGAAGAGGGTGTCGGATTCCCCTGGAACTGGAGTTCTCCTGGAATTGGAGTTACAGACGGTTCTTAGCCGCCATGTGGGTGCTGGGGATCGAACCCGGGTCCTCTGCAAGAGCAGTCGGTGCTCTTAACCGCTAGGCTATCTCTCCAGCCCCGCAAGCTGCCTTCTTCGGTGGTTGCGGGCTCGGTTCTGCTCGACGCTTGGAGTTCTCTAGTTCGTTGATGGTCCTTTGCTTTGCTCTGAGCTGGTTGTTGGTCAGAGCATTGCTTATTTGCCTGCATCCAGACTCCTCCACTCCTCCCTCGTCTCATTCTGCGTTTTCCTGTGTTCTCTCCTGCCTGTTTCAGTGTATGAGCATCCGAGCATGCGCACTCTGAAGACAAGAGGCTCTTGCTCCCTCCGCCCAACAGGGTGCCAGTGTCAGGGAACTAACTCCCCAGGACACCCAACAGCCCCACAAAGCCCAACACAGCACACCCCGTTCCGGGGTCAGAAAGAACCACGCTGCCCGGAAGTCAAATGGGGTGGGTCCCTGAAACACAGGGGAGGAGCTGACCTGCAGGTGAGAGCTGAGGCAGCCTCTTCCTTAGCCTGGAGCACCAGACCCAACCGCCGAGCCTTGCAGCTAGCACTGAAGGCTGCACGGAACAAAAGATGCTAAGATGGGAACCAAGTTCAAGGAAGGAAATTAAAGTTTGGGAAACAATTAAAAAATTTTAAAAGAAGTGTAGAGAATAAATTCGGGGGGCTGGAGAGATGGCCTTAGCGTTAAGAGCGGCCGACTGCGCTTGCAGAGGACCAGGGTTCCATCCCAGCACACCATGGCAGCTAAAACCGTCTTTTAACTCCAGTTCCAGGGATTCGACGCCCTCTTCTGACCTCTGGGGCATGCACGAACATGGGTGCACAAAACCTGCATGCAGACAGTACATTCATACAATAAAAAAAAAAAAAAAAAAAAAAAAAAACGTAAAAAAAAACAAAAAAAAGCCGGGCGTGGTGGCGCACGCCTTAATTCCTAGCAACTTGGGAGGCAGAGGCATGGGATCTTTGTGGGTTCAAGGCCAGCCACTGTCTACAGAGTGAGTTCCAGGTACAGCTGGGCCTAACAGGCGACCGTCTTGAAAGACCAAAAACAAAAAAAAAAAAAAACAAAAAAAAAAAGAATTTCGGAACAGCAGCCTAAAAGGTTGTGTAGTATCGAAGATAATATTGGGAACCTAACTTGACTCGCTGCCCCCACCCCACACCCGGCTGTCTCCTTCTTGGACCTCGCCTCTTCTTCCCCTGCTGTCCTCCCTGTTCAATCCTTTTTAGTAATCACAGAATTTGGTATCACAGGAAAAGATTCTCCGGCCTGTGGAGATAAGTGTAGAGGGCAAAGACGAGCCTTCTGCTGCGGGTTTCTTAAGTCTTGTCAGCGCTCTCTGGAATTTCTGGAATTCTGAGGAATTCAGACCACCCCATTGACACACAAAACAGAATTTTTCTGGTTTTTTATTAGAAATTGCTGCTTTTTAGGGTTGGGGGATCCTTGCTTGTTCCTCTTCTTTCTTTCTTTCTTTTCTTTTTTTTTTTTTTTTTTTTTTTTTTGGTCTTTTTTGAGATAGGGTCTCCAGTAGTTCTAGGTGTCCTAGAACTCATCTTTTTAAAACAGGAAAAGTATCAGCGGGTGGTGGTGATCCTTTAATACCAGGACTTGAGAGGCAGAGGCAGGGGCATCTGTGAGTTCAAGGCCAGCCTGGTCCACAGAGTGAGTTCCAGGACAGCGGGGCTACAGGGAGACTTGTCTCCAAAAGACCAAAAAAAAACTCACCCCCAAAAAAAACAACAACAAACACACAAAAACAAAAACAGGAAAAGATGTTATCTTAAGCTGGTGTACAATTTTCTACCTGTTTCCACAAACTGTGCACTCTCTTAATGTAATTATTTATATGCGTCTTTTGGTCTAAAAACCCCTTCACTGGAGCTGGAGAGAAGCCCCAGCGGTAAGAGCACGACTTTCTTGGCGAGGACCCGGGTTCGATCCCCAGCACCCACGGCGTGCTCGACGAACCATCGTGTAAGCTCAAGGTCCAGAGAACTCACAGTTCCAGGGGAATATCCGAGACCCTCTTCTGACCTCAAAGAACACTGAAGACACATAGTGCTATATCCATGCTGCCAAAACACTCATAAAACAAAAAAAAAAAATTAAATAAATAAAGAAATAAAACAAAAAAAACACATCTAACAGAAGCAGGACGGCACCGCAGCCGGCAGTTCGTCTTTTTGCGCGCGTGCGTGATCTTCTGTCTGGAGATCGGCGGTGCTCGGGTCGTGCTTGCTCTTCGTTAGTCTTTCTTTTGTCGTTCTGTTGCTTTCTTTTTTTCGTGCTTGTCCGTCGGCCGGCATGCCTTCCTTACTTTCCTTTCCTTTCTTCCTTCCTTCCTTCCTTCCTTCCTTCCTTCCTTCCTTCCTTCCTTCCTTCCTTCCTTCCTTCCTTCCTTCCTTTCTTTCTTTCTTTCTTTCTTTCTTTCTTTCTTTCTTTCTTTCTTTTTCAGACAGTGTCTCCTGTAGCCCTAGCTGGCCTGGAACTTATTGTGTAGACCAGGCTGGCCTTGGATCTCACAGAGATCCATCCACCTGTCTCTGCCTCCTGAGTACTGGGATTAAAGGATATCATGTACTACCATGCCCAACTATTCCAAGAATTCTTAAAAACAACCAAGTGGCAAACCTGTGTGCCACACCAACTCCAGTGTCATCTGTGTGAGCAATGACAAAAGTCATAATAACAGATGAGGAGATACGTGCCTCAAGAGGCTAGGCTCCCTGGTGGTCCCTGGCAGAGTACTCTGCCTCAGCTTCCAAGATCACGACACACTACAAAGATGTTATGATTTATGAGTGTTGGACTTTGTACACTGTCTTTTGATTCTCTTCCTGAGCTCAGCACAAACTCAGTCCCAGACAAGAAACAGTTAAATGTGTCTGGAAATAAATCAGGCGAACAGAAGCCTCATGAACCTAAGTAAAATCATACAGAGATACAGCATTTAAAGGCTCCTTTGTCCTAGAAGTCCCCACAAAGATATTATAAACATTACACTGAGTGAGATCATAGGTTAGTTACAAATAATAAAAGTGTTCTTCCAGATTTAATACAAATAAAGGCTCAGTCTTTTAAGCAGGAAGCTACATCTAGTAGAATTAGTAAGATAAAGTTTTAGTTACAGTTATGCATATTAAGGTGTAACACTTAGTTAGAGGCACATGGCGGGTTTTCCCCTTTAAGAAAAATAGAGCTAATTAAGAAGCCCTTTCAGGCTTATGGCTTGAATCACAACCTGGAGATAACTAGCGGCCTTGGAAAAATTCTAGCCCCAGGAAGGATGAAAAACATCGAATTGGAACTTCAAAAGAAACAAAAACTGTTTATGGCTTGTGATTTTAAGACTGCTGTTTTACTGCTTATCTCCCCTGCCAAGACAGTGTGAGCAGTATACTGCATGTAAACTTCCATTGATGTGTAAACTTTATCTGACTTGTTGTCCTTGTAAACCCAGGTGCGAATTCCTCTGGCAATAAGCCTTTTGTTCTCGGGGAGGTGAAAATCACCAACCTGCCTGCCTCCTCAGCCCTTCCCCCCTCAGCCTGCTTTCTCAGCCTGCTTTTTCTGCTTGTGATATAAAAACTTGACTTGATCTCAATAAAGATGCACTAGATTCAAAACTCTCTCTCTGGTGTCGTGTCCAATTTATTTCGCCTAACCTGTGCCCTCCTGTACATCAAGGTCCTAATTACCCGCAGGTGGAAAAAATCCGGCTGGGTTGGTCTGCGGCACTGTGGCTGCTTCAACTTAGCCTTTCTGGATACTTAACGACCATACTTAATGCCCATACCAATTTGGCTGAGGGACTTAAGGAATAATTTTGTTCCTTGCCCTCAGAGGTCAACTAAGTCCCAGGGGACTATGCATGGGGGCATCTCTTGAAATGTTCTGCAAATGTGAGTCACCAGTCTTCCTGTGCAGGGAGGTCTTGGAGATCTACTAATGGGACTTCAGCCAGTGTCCAGTCTATAAAGAGGAAAGTCTGTCTGCTCATGCTTCAAAAAGGGAAGCCTGGTCTAGCAGGACCTGACTTTGTCCTTGAGTGGATGGAACTGGTGATTGAAAAGCCAAAAGGAGCCAGGGGTTCCCCCCCCCCAAAAAAAACCCCGAGGACCAGATCCTCAACTGACCTCAAGAAAACAAAAACCTTGGTTAATCTGGGCTAATTGTGACTTTAAACATCCAAAAGGAAAGTATAACAAGAAATAAATTTCTCAGTAAGGACTGAGAAATTGTACTTCAACTATAAAACTTGAGAGCTTAGTAAAAAGACAAAAAAAAAAAAAAAAAGCACAGTTGTTACTTGTTTTGCTGTCTTACTGGCAAGTGCAGCTACCCTGTGGCTTCCACTGCTGTTGCCATCCTTCAAAGACATGAGACACAGCTTTTCAACCTTCCAATATGGACTGAAGACTCATGTCTCTCCAAGAATCCTCCAAACCTTCAGTGCCAGATGGGGATTGCTGAGACATCCAATTTGTGGACTGAGCTACTACTGGGGTTTCAGCCTCTTCAGAGTATAGATTGCCATTGTTGGACTACCCAGGCTGTATCACGGAGACCAGTACAGGAAGATCAAGACAGGACGCAGTGCTTACTGGACCTCATTTGGTGACTATGGGAAGGGAAAACCCCAGTGTGGAGCACAAGGGCAGAACTAGTGGTGGTTTGGGCTTGCCAAGAAGGAGCCTTCAAACATGACATCTTTCAACCTAATAAAAAAGAAGAAAAAAAAAAGAAATCATTAGGTGGAGATGCTAAAAGGTATATGTGGCATGCATATATGCATATTTTGGAGTGACACAAATTGGAAGGAACAACAGAAACAAAAGACTGGGTCAAAGAACTGACTGAAATGGTGAACTTCCACTCAAAACAGTAAACTTCTGCATGGACAATTTTAAGAGAGACTGAGAAAAAGATGAAAATCATGTTTGGCAGAATGCATGAGCTCTGGTGGGGTGGGGGGGCAAGGAATGGGGAACGGGTCTAGACTTGAAATGCACAAAGCTTCAATAAAAATTGGCTTTGAAAAAAAAAATCCAAAATCTAAGCAACAACAATAGCTTGGTATTTTAAACCAAGCTATTGTTGCTGCTTAGAGGCTTACAAAGGTATCTTAAAAGTTTAGCCACTTGGACTAATGATCTCTGGAGTGCTAGGATTAAAAAGTATGTGATATCACACCCTGTGTTTATCTCCATTATAAATGTAATCTTGTTTCACCTGTCTTTCACAATATATTTAGGATGGCAACAAATGTTTTTTCATAAATTACCAATGTAGATAGAGAACCACCTTAAAAATGATTTCCTCCTAAGTCTTTACTAAGAATATGATAATTTAGAGTAAAAATTATAATTAATATGTTCATTTATGTACATATTGCACAAAAATAAAATAGTTTAAGCCTTTTTTTTTAAGCCTACAGCACCTGGTATTCCCAGGCGGTCTCCCATCCAAGTACTAACCAGGCCCAACCCTGCTTAGCTTCCGAGATCAGTCGAGATCGGGCGCGTTCAGGGTGGTATGGCCGTAGACAAGCTTTTTAATAAGAATGTAAAAACGAGTTATTTTATCTTACTAGGATAATTTTGTCTAACTTTAAAATATTTTGTAAAGTTTTTCCAAATGTAAGCTTATCTAAGGGATT
Organism: Rhizomys pruinosus; assembly: GCA_009823505.1. Lineage (NCBI taxonomy): Eukaryota > Metazoa > Chordata > Mammalia > Rodentia > Spalacidae > Rhizomys > Rhizomys pruinosus. The sequence goes on along the minus strand of VZQC01012005.1, from coordinate 4,924,162 downwards.
TTGTAAGTTCAAAATTAAATAAACTGATATAAAACTATAATCTTACCTTTGATTTATAACAATAACATTTTTTATTAATTTTTTATTTATTTATGTATGTGTATGAATGTACTGTCTGCATGCAAGTCTGTGCACCCGTGTCGTGCAACGCCGTGGAGGTCAGAAGAGGATCTCGGATTCCCCTGGAACTGGAGTTCTCCTGGAATTGGAGCTTCAGACAGTTCTCAGCCACCATGTGGGTGCTGGGGATCGAACCCGGGTCCTCTGTAAGAGCGGTCGGCACTCTTAACCACTAGGCCATCTCTCCAGCCCCCAACAATAACATTTAAATGTAGAAAAAAGCTAGCTTATAGAACAAGAACTTTATGTTTTGTTTTTATTAAATAGAATATATGAAACCTATTGATGATATTTCATCCAAGTCCATCCATTATGTGGATCTAAATATGTCTTAGTGTATGTTTTCTCATGTCACGAAGCCACACCTTACCTGCAGGAGAAATTCTATTAGAAAACATTATTCCACTGGGTGTAGCGTTGCACGCCTTTAATCCTAGCATTTGGGAGGCAGAGGCAGGCAGATCTCTGTGAGTTCAAGGCCAGCCTGGTCCACAGAGTTCCAGGCCAGCTGGGACTATAGGGAGACTCTGTATGGAAACCAGGAGATTTGGGGTCTGTATCCCTTGCTTCAATCTTGTGTCAAGTTCTTCCGAAGACACAACCATTCCCAGGGGGGACTTCAGGCAAGTGGGTGAGTCTCATCTTCAACTGTGTGGATGATTGAGAGCTGCAGTGACTGAACTTCAGACTACTTTCAGACTACTACCTTCTAATACCATCTCTACCTTCACTCTTTTGTAACATGGCTCATAAATTTTATAATTTGATTTTTTTAAAAATTTGCCTGATGCTGGGCATGATAGCACACACTTTTAATCCCATCACTCAAGAGCCAGAGGCAGAGAAGTCTCTGTGAGATCAAGGCCAGCCTGGTGTACATAGTGAGTTCCAGACCAGCTGGGGCTACAGGGACACCCTTTCTCAAAACCCAGCCCCAGTTGTCTAAGATGTTTAAATTTACCTTGGTATATTTTCCCAAATGATAGAAAATGCTGAGCTTGGCTTTGGCAAACTACAAATGAGGTTGACGGTGTATCATCTCATTGGTGTGGCTTTGATCATGACTGCCTTCTTGTCCAGACCTGCCACTTAAAGTCAACCAAGTCTTCATGTTTAAAAAGATTTAGGGAGCTGGAGAGATGGCTTGGCAGTTTAAAGAAGTGGCTGCTCTTGCAGAGGACCCGGGTTTGGTTCCTAGAACTCAAATGGTGGCTAAAACTGTCTGCTAAACCAGTTTCAGGGTATCCAACATTCTCTCTCTGGCCTCTGCAGGCATTTTGCACACAGGCGCACTTACATACACAGGTGCACTTACATACACACAGGCAGAACACTCATATATATAAAATTTTTTCCCAAAATCTTTTTTGTTTTGTTTTTTTTGAGGCAAGGTTTCTCTGTAGCCCCAGTTGGCCTGGAACTCGCTACGTATACCAAGCTGGCCTTGAACTCACAGAGATCCACCTGCCTCTGGCTCCTGAGTGCTGGGATTAAAGGCACGCACGACCGTGCCCAGCTCAAAATCTAGCTTTTAGGTCAACAGAGACATATTTTAAATATTCCAAAAGGAACTCCTTGGAATAGGGGGCTCTATTTTTAAAATTCATGCTCTTAAAGCAATAGAACATCCCACTACAAGACTCACCCCACCGCAGAGATACATGCTCAGCCATGTTTATTGCAGCTCTCTTCAGCAAGGAGCTGGAACCAACCCAAGCACCCCTCAACTGACGAGTGGATAGAGAAAATGTGGTACATCTAAACAATGGAGTTCTATGCAGCAGTAAAGAAAGATGACATCATGAACTTTGCAGGTAAATGGTTGGAAGTAGAAGATACCATGCTAAGTGAAGTAACACAGTCCCAGAAAAACAAACAACGAATGGTATCCCTCATCTGTGGATGCTAGCACCAATTACCTAATTGTATGGCAAACTGAGCAACGTTAATGTGATCTGAAAACAACTGTGCTCTTATATTGTAGAATCCCTTAAAAAATAAACAAATAAAGGAAAAAAATAAAATAAAAACAAGAAAAGGAAGAATATTGTTGGGCATGATAGCCATGTCTTTAATCCCAGCACTCAGGAGACAGAGGCAGTAGGATCTCTGTGAGTTCAAAGCCAGCCTGGTCTACAGAGTAAGTTCCAGGCCAGCTGGAGCTATAAGGAGACCCTGTCTCAAAAAAGGAAAAGGAAAACTATTGATTGGGTCCAATCAATAGGGCAACTGTGTTACTATTAATATTAAAAATGTTAGGTCACAACAGGTTAAGGTCTCTGGAAATCCCTGTGGTGTGCTTGGACTTCTGCCTGCCTTATAGTAACTTTGATGCTATTGATTCTTCTTAGGGATATCTAAGATTTTGGGTGACTCTTTTATCCAAATTATCCAAACAGTTTTCAGTGACAATAGTATTTGTGAATTTTTTAATTGAAATTGCCCAAGCCGGGCGTGGTGGCACATGCCTTTAATCCTAGCACTCGGGAGCCAGAGGCAGGTGGATCTCTGTGAGTTCAAGGAGGCAGAGGCAGGCGGATCTTTGTGAGTCCAAGGCCAGCCTGGTCTACAGAGTGAGTTTCAGGACTGCTGCTGGGGCTACAGGAAGACCCTGTCTCAAAAAAAAAAAAAAAAAAAAAAAAATTGAAATTGCCCAAATGCTAGAGCTGAAAGATACTTCTCTGGAAATGCAGACTGAATCTACTAAAATGAATTCTGAATTTCCGCATGGCCCTTTCCTCCACTTTGGAGCCCTCTTTCCTGCAGGGAGATGTGTGACAGGAGACTGGGTGGAGCTGCCTACAGGCAATGCTGGAAGCTCCCAGCATGCAACTTCCACGAGTCTTCACCCTGTTGGCTGGGGGGGGGGGCTTGTCCGTGGTGTGGCTGCCTTTGACTCACCCATGCCACTGTGAGAAATGCCTCATCCATGGCCCTGTGTGTAACTCCGGCAAACTTGTGGTTCACCAAGCTAGATAATTTCTTGTGTCCATCTTTGATAGGAGATGTTTGTTCAGGTGTTCCAGGAAAAGTCATGTATCACAATAAAGAAAGGCATCCTTTAAAATGATTAATGTTCAAAAATAGGGCATAAAATATTGCTTTAGAAATGAGGAAACTTGTAAAAGGCTCTATCTTAAGAGCTGACGCTTCTGCATTAAACAAGGTGTACTTTAGTACACTTAGCTGAGATTTTTAAAAACCCAAACAATATTCATATATTGCTCCTAAAAAGTGGATGTGTAATGTTACAAACGACTTCTGCTGCAGTCCCATGTCCCTTTCTGATTATAAAACAAAAAACGAGATTTTTATTATGCCCACAAAACCTGTAAAATCCCAACTTCTCACATGTCTGGCTGCTTATCTATACCCCTATCATGAATAATATTTGGTACATGAGGGAAAAGAGAATTTTGTTAAAAAGAAAATTTTAAATGATACAGAATTGATATCTGAATTTTTGGTACTGTGAATGTCTATCTACTTCCTCAAACTGAAATCTAGTACAATACCAAAATAATAGGACAAATGAAATTATAGGACAAATAAATATTAAAATAATTTAGACATCAGAAATCAATCTTTCCTAACAAATGGAACCGGTCACTCCATAGGAGTTTGTGGCTTTAGTATCAAACTGGCCAGAATAAAAATTAGAATTAAAACATGTGCCCCAAATGCAAACCTGAAATGTAGTATTTAATAGAGTGAAAATGACTGTAGAGACCAGGGGTGGTTGGGTGGGTGGCACACAGTCAGTCTGTTAAGGGATGCGGGGATGCCCGCAGACGGTGTTAGGTTGAGTAGGATACCTGTTTCCTTCATCTGCTGCCTTCACCTTTTTAGGCCAGATTGTGTTTCTGGTTATTTTAACTCTAGGTATAAAGCTCCTAATGAGTGTCATCTGCAAATATTATGTCAGATACAGAGGATGAAGAAAAGAACAAATCAGACTGAGACCATGATGTTAATAATACTGACATGTTCCAGGAGACTTCCTCAGTAACACACAGGCTAATGCCTTCCCTCTCCTAAAGATACTCTCTTGCTTGCTCAGCCTCATCTTCATGATTCTAGGATTGAGCTTCCTAGAACCATGGGACATAAAAGATCATTCGGCCTCCACACGGCCAACCCTGGGAACTACCGGGCCGAAGTTGCCAGGATAAAAAGCCATACCTATGTTAGGGACAATATTCACTGACAGATTAGAACTCTGATCCAGGACGGTTGGAATGTTGTATATCCAGAGCCTAATTATCTTGAGCAATCTCTAGTCCCCTTAGAAGCTATCCCTTGCCCGTCTCTGTATCTGATCTAAGATCCTTTCAAAAGTCTGTCTCTTGGGTCTGGACTGCACCCACCTCCCTCCCCTCATGTGTGATGTTACAGTGCTTTTCTTCCTGTGTTGCTGTTAATTTTTAATTTTTTTTCCAAATATAATAGCATTAATTTACAAAGCTATGAGGTTTACCAAACACTAAAATTAAAACATAGAAAACCACATGTAGGCATACTGAAAAACAACCCCACAAGACGCAGTATAGGAAAGGAAGCCATGTGGGTGACCATTAACAGAATACCACGAGACAGAATAATATACAAATGCAAGTCAAAATATCTGCTGTAAGATAGTTTAAGGATCTTACACTTTAAATGGAAAGATGAAGAGGTAGACACATGTGCAGAAAAGTAGGATCTGTGGTGACCAGCGCGAAAAGGCTGGAGCAGACACTCACTTCTGGTAATGTATACTTGAACAAAAGACTATTTATTACCAGAGAAGAGGGAAAACTCATGATAAACTGCTTAACATGCTAGAACCAAACTAATCCCAGAGCTTCAAAATCGAAAGCAAAAATTGATGGCCAGGCATGGTGGCACCCCGTGTTGCTGTTGATTTTTAAGGCTTGTGTAAGTTATTGCCCTTCCCACCCATCTACCTTGCATGACTCATGTACCTTTCTGTTCACTTAAATGCTCACTCATCCACCTGTCCCCATCCATCTACACATATATGCAATGATTTATCCACCAACCTACCCTTCTGTCCTTCCACCTACCCATCCATCCACCATGCATATATCCATCCATCTATCCATTCATCCATCCATCTACACACATATGCATTGATCCATTCCAACCTACCCTTCTGTCCTTCCACCTACCCATCCATCCACCATGCATATATCCATCCATCCATCCATCCTTCTACACACATATGCAATGATCCATCCACCAACCTACCCTTCTGTCCTTACACCTAACCATCCATCCATCTACACACATATGCAATGATACATCCACCAACCTACCCTTCTGTCCTTCCACCTACCCACCCATCCACCATGCATATATCCATCCATCTACCCATCCATCCACCCATCCATCTATCCATCCATCCATCCACACACATATGCAATGATCCATCCACCAACCTACCCTTCTGTCCTTCCACGTACCCATCCATCTACCTATACATTCATGCATCCACCCACCCATCTGTCCACCTATCCATTCATCCATCCATCCATCCATCCACTTACCTGATTGTCCATCTACTCATCTGTTCCCAAACCCCTACCTATCCAGTCATCTGCCCACCCACAATGCATCCATCCTTGCCTGCCTCCACTTATCCCATTTTTCCATTTTCCCAGCCTTCCACCATCATTCCAAAGCCTCTATGTTAGTTTCTGAGAGATGACTTAGCAGGTAATGGCCCACTTCCTAAACTGAGGGCCTGTATTCAGTCCCCCAAACCCACATGGTAGAAGAAGAAAATGGACTCTTGCAAGCTGTGCTTTGACCTCCCACATGTGCTGTAACCACCCCCCCACCAGCCTGACCATACAGCACCGCTCACCTGACCTCATAGATCCCCTCACCTCACCGTAGAGTTGCTTGGCCAGCTGACCACAGTGTAGTGCAGGAAGCAGGGCTAAGGGGGAGTGCAGGGGTATGAGGTAGAACCCCCCAGCACCCCTTGGTAAGGACACATTTGGATGGAAGAATCGAGAAAGACTCATCTCCTAGAGGGTTCTCTATGCTGGCTGGCTGGGCTGAGAACACTGCGAGGCTTGGAGGAGGGTAGAAACCTGGCAAGTGGCTCCACAATGTACCAAACCAGGTGGTACCGGGTCTGGAGCATGGAGAAGGACCACGGGCAGGAAAGAGACTGGCAGATCAGGACTCCACAGCCCAGACTCCCAGGGTGGCAGGTCATCCTCCAAAGACAGGGACTCAGCCTCACCCAAGGCAGTGCTCATCTGAGGCTCCCCCAGGCATCTTGACCTGAATTCTACTCAGCCTGGTCTCCCACCCCAGGAGGTGTCTAATTATTATTTTCTAACCTACTTACAGAACTTTCCGCTAATTCCCAAGATGCTTCAGAGCTGTCTGCAACCCCACCTTTCCCAAATGCTGAGACGGCGCTGACTAGGGAGTCTAGACAGAAGCCTTGGTGGAGAGCCAGAGGAGCAGGACTTCAGCCTCTGCTCTCTTGCTATTAGGCTGTGTGGCCTTGGGCATGTGGCTTAACCTCTCTGAAGAAAGAGAATATGGCCCATCCCATAGGGTGCATATGGGTTCTGGCAGAGAAAAAGAGCCACGCCCAGGCTGACAGCAAGAGGGGTCCATGCCTGTGGAAGCCACACGCCTGGCTCACCCAGAACACAGCAGATGGACACTGGTCTGGACTCCTTCATCTTTGTGTGTGGGGTCGTAAATCAATTAAGATAACCTGAACAGAGGAGTTCTGAAGTTAGCCTGGCAGCAGGGATAGGGACAGGTGGGAACAGGAAGGGAAGGCGGCCAGGGACAGACAGGAGAGAGCCCAGCAGGGATCTGTTTCTCTACCTGAAGAAGACCCCTTCATCTCAGTTATGTTTTCCATAGGCAGCTTGCTGGGGGCCACAGTGGTGGCCCAAGACATAGAAGCTGTGTGGGGACGAGCACAGGGCAGAGGGCACGTCTGGAGCATGTGGTGCTGTTGGCCTGGCCTCCCCCTTGCCTGGCTCTCCCTGGCCTCCCACAGCACTAGCAGGGGAGGTGTCCAGCAGCCTCAGGCCCCACCCACCTTCTGCCCCAGCCTCTTTGCTTTTCCTTTTATGTCCACGGAACCTCCCAAAGAGGCCAGGCTGCCTGGTCCAGAGAGCATGTGGCCCCACAGGCCACTATCACCAAGGATCTGTATCCTCCCCGATACAGGGTGGACAATCCCTGGCCTCAGAGCCTGCATGGCCTGAGAACAGAACATGTTCAGTATCAGGGCACCCACAACGAGTCCCACCCTCCACCGTAACCAAGAGAGCCAGCTCCCTCAGTGTCTTCCACAGGCCATTCCAGAAACTTCTACATGTACCAGCTGTGCCCATCTACCAATGAGCTGCATTGGGTGAGACAGGACAGAGGAGGTTCTGGGCCTCAAGAGAGCAGGAGCCAAGTCACAGACAGGGGTTGGAGCCTCTGCAAATAGGGCCCAGCAGGAAGCAGAGGCCACCTCTCCACCCCAGGTCTTCCCAGCCCATCCTCTCACAAGCCAGCTGTCTGGATGGAGGAGGTAGTCCTGCCTGGCCTGTTCCTCACCATCCAGAGTTGGGACCTGGAACCTGAGAAGAAGCAGATGTGGAATGGGGACAGGGAGCCATGCTCCTGCAGGCTGGTCACTTGGCTGTAGCAGCTGGGAGGGTTCTCAGCACTCAAGAAACACAGGGCCTCAGGGCCAGGGTCCACCCTGGCTTCCTAGTTCTTCCTGCTGGTCCCTTGTGTACAGCAAGGCAAGTAGATATGCCCAAAGTATTCACAACCCTTCCTGTGGGTCACACCACAGTTCTATGGGGTTTTACACATTGTGCTTTTTTGAATGAGAATTGTCGCTCTGAGTATTTGAACACTTGGTCAGTTGGGGGCACTGTTTGGGAGGGCCACGGAACCTTTAGGAGGTGTGCCCTAGCTAGAGGAAGCACATCACTGGGGTGGGCTATGGGGAGTTCATAATCTTGCCCTGCGCTGAGTTTTATTTATTTATTTATTTATTTATTTATTTATTTATTTATTTATTTCCGTATGTGTATGAATGTACTGTCTGCATGCAAGTTTGTGCACCCGTGTCGTGCAATGCCACGGAGGTCAGAAGAGGGTCTCGGATTCCCCTGGAACTGGAGTTCTCCTGGAATTGGAGTTTCAGATGGTTCTCAGCCACCATGTGGGTGCTGGGGATCGAACCCGGGTCCTCTGTAAGAGTGGTTGGCGCTCTTAACTGCTAGGCCATCTCTCCAGCCCCCCTAGTTAGCTTTAATACTGACTGTACTGGAGGGAGCCTCAGTCAAGGAATTTCCTTCACTGGACTGGCCTGTGGCCAAGTCTGTGGGGCATTTTCTTGATTGTTGGGTGATGGGGAGGGCCCAGCCCACTGTGAGTGGTGCCACCCTTGGGGTGGTAGGCCTGTGTTGTATAAGAAAAAAGTTGAGCACAGGCTGGCAGCAAGCCAGTAAGCATCGTTCCTCGATGGTCTGTGCTCCAGGTTCCTGCCTTGAATTCCCACCTTGGCTTCTCACTGTTGGACTGTGATTGTAAGTCAGATAAACCCTTTCCTCCCCAAGTTGATTTTGGTCAGTGTTTTTGTCACAGCAGTATGGAAGCAAATAAAACACTGACCTTGGGGGAGGAAAGGGTTTATTTCTGCTCACGACTCCCAGATCACAATCCAACAATGAGGGAAGTCAGATCAGGAGCTCACCCAGAGAGCGAGGAGGAAGCCTGCCGCTCCTCTGGTCTGTGCTCAGCCTGCTTTCTTACACATCCCTGGCCCACCCACTCGGGGGTGGCACAACACACGGTGGGGTAGAATCTCCCACATCAACTAACAATTTAAAAAATATCTCATAAGACATGCCCACAGGCCAGTCTGATAGAGGAAATTCCCCAGTTGAGGTTACCTCGTCCCAGGTGTGTCAAAGCCAGAACTTCCTTCTGCCACAATCTGCTCCTTGTGATTGGAAGGTGACAGGGAATCAGGATTCAACCAATCTTCCAACATCAGAGGGTGATGGCTTGGGTGTGTCAGGATGCACCCCAAGCTGGAGTTGAAAGTACCAGACAGCCTACCTATCCAGTGTCACTCCCTTAAAGAAGACCACTTCTCCCTCACCCAACAGGTCTTCTTTAAGGGAGTGATGATAGATAGGTTGACCAGGTGTCTGTGGATGAACTCACACTGGGGGACAAATTTAATTTGGACAGACCTTAACATATATGACAGAATGCATGAAATATGACGAGGGGACCATGGGGAGTGCAGATAGGAGAGGGGGGCTAACCATGCTCAAGATGCATTGTTTGAAATGTTCAATAAAAACAAGTGCTGGATGTGCTGATTCTGAGAGATGACAGTGGGGTGGGGTGGGGCGGGGTGGGCAGCAAAGCAGGGGCATTTGGATCTGGCACTCTGGGAATGTTAGGGTGAGGTCAGCAGTAACTCCAGGGTAAAGATGCTGATGCTGAACCCAGCTTTGACTGGAGTTGACAAGTGCGTGTGTCCACTGCTTCTGGACTTCACTGTGGCCCATAGGGAAACCTGAGGCCTCTATTTTTCCAAAGTGGCCATCTAGGGCTTAGGCTCCCATAGCCACCACCTCTCTGCTCCTCTCTATGGAATGTAGTTGCTCAGTACCTGGTCGTGGGGTGGGAGGAGGTGGGAGGAGGTCTGTGGTCTTCCTGCCAAGTTACCTGAGGGAGGACACTTTGGGGAAACATGTCCTCCCTGCTGGAGCCCACAGCTGAATCCTGGCCACCCATCCCGACTTTACTTGTGGCTCTGAGTTGGAGGGTGCCAAGGGTCACTCACTGTGCCTGCTGGCCTGTCTCTGCTCTGTCACTTACTAGCATACCCAAAGCCAGATCACTGCTACAGTGCTTTAGATGGGCAGATCTTCCTGGAACCTCAGTCTGTGTGGCACACTTCCACATCCTGGAGTTGGAGGCAGCCAGTGTTAAACCCTCAGCCTCCCTCAGCCTTGGGTGAGTTCTAAGTCTCCAGAGGGAACACCTTCCCTAGTGTGGCCCTGCAGTCCCATCATCATGTCATGGGGATTTGAATGAAGAAGAATGTTGGTGAAGCACCTCACTATGGACCCCTCATACTGTCTTTCCCTCCTAGCATGTGCAGTGTGCAACAGGCCATGGGGTCAGCTTTCCCACAGACAGCCAGGCGCCCCACGGTCACACAGAGGCACAGCCTGGCCTGTCAAGGCCTTGGTGCTATGTGTTCTGCTAAGAAAGAGGACAGAACCAAGTGGCCAAGTTTCACAGAGACCCCCACCTGCTCCTCTTGGCCATGCACTGATTGTTTTCACATTATCATTTGTTCCTGCCCATGCTGTGGCCAGCTCGAGGGTGGGCGGCAGAGCAGAATGTTGTCCCTAGAGCCTGGCAGAGCCTGGCTCACAGCAGGGTTCCTGGACCTCTGTGTTCACTGGCTATATAGGTGGATGTGTGTGTGTGAGGATGGATGGGTAGAAGAGTAGACAGATGGATGGATAAGTTGTGATGGATGAGTAGATGAGTGGGAGGACGGCTGGATGAGTCCACAGACGAATGGATGGACGGAGGCAATGGGTGATGGGCAGGAATTGAGCTGTTTCCTTTCGCTTCCTTTCACAGCCTTGAGGGGGATGTTGTAGTTACTTTCTGTTGCTATGATAAAAACACTGACTAATACCAACTTGGGGAGAAAAGAGTTTATTTTATCTTATATCTCCCAGGTCACAGCTCATCGTGGAGGGAATTCAGGTCAGGAACTCAGGCAGCAACCTGGAGCATAGCCCATGGAAGACTGCTGTGCGCTGGCTTGCTCTTCTGGCCTGTGCTCAGCCTGCTTTCTTTCTTTTTTTTTTTTTTAATTTTATTTATTTCTGTATGTGTTTGAATGTACTGTCTGCGTGCAAGTCTGTGCACCCGTGTCGCGCAATGCCGCGGAGGTCAGAAGAGGGTGTCGGATTCCCTTGGAACTGGAGTTCTCCTGGAATTGGAGTCTCAGACGGTTCTCGGCCGCCATGTGGATGCTGGGGATCGAACCCGGGTCCTCTGTAAGAGCGGTCGGCGCTCTTAACCGCTAGGCCATCTCTCCAGCCCTCAGCCTGCTTTCTTATATAACACAGGACCACCTGCCCAGAGGTGGCACCACCCACAGTGGGCAGGGCCTCTCCACACCACTAAACCAAGAAAATGTCCCACAGACATGGCCACAGCCATTCTATAGAGGAAATTCATTAACTGGGGTTTTCTCCACTCAGGAGTATCAAGTTACAACTGGAGCTATCCAGCACACGGTGACATCACCTATGATGCCACTAATCTGTTTTGAGCAATGACAGTAAGCACTGAGTGGCTGCTCATTTGGGGACTGGGGTTGGGGTTCCTGGCAAGCTCATGCACATGCCCCAACAATTTGGCCATGCCATGAGCTTCAAGTTTTGTCTGTAGGAATTCATGGTCTTATCTGTGGTTGAGGGTAAGTTCTTGATTCCCACCTGGGGCAGGTGACAGGAGAAGGGACAAGCAAGCCTGGATTGGATGCAGCACTTTCTGCCCACAACACACTATCATTCCCATAGGTCTGGGCACCTAGTATACATTTCCGAGCCCAAAGTGCCTGGAAAACTCCTACACAGACTTCAAAACCCAGAGGGCCCTCATGACCCAGGTAGGGACCCCCTGACTCCTTCAGACAGGGCAGACCTCCCTATGCTGTTGAAGAAACCAGGCAGGCCTAGAGCAGTGGTGTCCTGGTACTGGAATTGGAGTTCCTACCTTCAAGCCCACTGTGATCCATGCTCTGCCCGTCAGTTCACTGTGGCAGCTTTAGGGCATGGCAGACCCACATGGAGGGCCCCGTCCAGGTGCTCAGTGTGAGAAATAAGATTACTCATGGTAGAAAATTCAAGACTTCAAGTAGCAAAAGTCAGAATTTTTTTTTTTAATTCTTGTTTCTGCAGAACTAGGTGCTAGCCTAAATAAGAGCCAAAATGGTTAATGTGCCAATTTGTTGCTGAACTGGGCTCCATAGTCCTAATCATGAATTCCTACCCCCTCCTCCCCATGGGCTAAGTACTTTGGAGAGTTACAATCTTCCGGATCACCTAGCATAGCCCATCCCAAATTCCCCATCCTCCTGGAGCTTGAGATTCATGATACCGGGCTCAGTCATGTAGCAGAATGTAACTTTTTAGCCTTAAGATAAATTACTAGTCCACCCCTCAGAGGATGACCTCATCTGACACCCTCAGGGTAACCCAGTATCTGAATACCACATGACACTGTCAAGATGACACATGAAGCTGACCATCACATGGACTGAGAGCCACCTCACCTTTGCCAGCTTCCTTAGGTTGTTGAGCCTCAGTTTCCCTGTGTCCTAGTTTGTCCTCCATTGCTGTGACAAAACACTCTGACACCAACTTGGGGAGGAAAGGGTTTATTCAACTTACATCTCCTGGGTCACATTTCATCACTTAGGGAGCCCAAGGCAGGAACTCAGGGCAGGAACCTGAAGGCCATGGAGGACTGCTGTTCGCTGGCTTGCTCTCTACTGCCTTGCTCTCTGGCTCATGCCCAGCCTGCCTTCTTATACTGTCACTGCTCAACAATCAAGACAATACACCACAGATGTGGCCACAGGCCAATCCAATGGAGCCAATTCCCCAACCGAGGCTCCCTCAACCCAGGTGTGTCAAGTTGACACCAAAGCTATCCAGCACACCCTGAGTGCACCTAGAGGTGAATTCCATGCAGACCCAGCATGCCTGAGCTTTGTCATGCAGAGGCCCAGCATGACAGCAGACCACATGGACAGACACACGTCCTCCCAGGCCTGTACCTCAGCCTCTTTCTCTTGTGCCTCAGAAACTGGAGGCTCAGAAACTGGAGCTTTGCAGTATGCCTTCATGTGTGTGTGTGTGTGTGTGTGTGTGTGTGTGTGTGTGTGGCATGTGCACTCATATGTATCTATGTGTTATGCATGTGAGTGTGCACGTCTGTGTATGTGTGTGGGTGTGTGCATGTTTGTGTGTATAAGTGTGTGAGTGTATGTACTCATATGTATGTGTGACATGTATGTGTGTATGTGTGTGCATGTCTGTGTGTATGGGAGTATGTGGGGTGTGTGTACAGCTTGTGTGTCCACATCCACATGTGTATGTGTACACATGTCTATGTTTACACATGTGCCTGTGTGTATGCATGGGTGTGTACATGTGTGCACATGCCTGTCTGTGTGTATAAACATGTGGCTGAATGTATGTGGGGGTGTGTACATGTGTATAGTGTATGTTTACATGTGCATGTGTTATGTGGGGTGTGTTCATGTGTGCACATGTCTCTGTGTGTGTACACAGTCACGGATTTAAGACTGGGCTAACTCCCCTGGATCTGAGAACCCACCTTGGATCCATGGCTGGTTATTTTGGCTGTTTTGACCCAAACTTGAACTCCACACTTTCCAGTCCACTGGCTTTGTTTAAAAAGAAATCAAAGCGTGGTTTCCTGTCTTGGAGCAAAGGAAGCCAACAAAAAGGAAAAGCTAAGGAAGGGCTGGGGGCAGTCTGGCTGGCACACACTGCTGTGCAAATCAGAAGCAAATGGCTGAGGGTCATCAATACCAACAAGGCTCACTCAGGAAGCAGGGAACATGTTGGTGGGGGGCAACATGACTGTATCATCTTGACTCTGGGTGGAAGGAAGGCAGAAGCCCATGGGTATGTGGGGTGTGTTTACAGCTTGTGTGTGCTGAGCCTTTTGTTACCCAGTGACCCCCACAACTACTCAGAGACCCTGAGTGGTGGCGGCCATAGTGTCACTGGACAGAATGACACTCCCAGGAGGTCCTGGCACCTACTGCAGTGAGCAAGGAAGCAGCGCAAGCAGGATTTGATGTTGGATGTCAATGCAGAGCCTAGGCTGATCCTCAAAGCCCTTGATGCTCAGGCCTGCTGGACGTCCTGCAGCTCCCGTGCGGAGCCCGCCCAGCCTCTTCCCTTGTGAGTCTGGCCCTCACTGCTTGTATTAGATGGGCTCTCCTGAGGCAAGGATTAAGTGCTGAGGGACTATTTGGGGGAGTAATCTCAGGACAGTGAAGGGGAGAGTGTCCAAGAAAAAGCAGGACAAGAGAGGTCCCACAGGTGACTGCAAGAGCCAGAGGTGGCATGGGGGAGAAGGTAAGAAACCCCAGCCCAATGGGAGAGTCCGGCTTCTTGAAGGATGAGACTCTGGGTAGGTCAACCAGGCTGCAGTGAATGAGCCCACACTGAAGAACAGTTGACTTGTTAAGCCTTAAAAATACACAGAGCACACGAAGTCAAGTGGAAGGAATAGACGGGGAGGGGGTCTAGATATGATGTGAAGTTCATGAAAATCCAATTAAAAAAACTTTAAAATAATTTGGTTTGGAGAGAAGGCTCAGCAGTGAAGAGCACCGGGCTGGAGGGACGGCTCAGCAGTGAAGGGCACTGGGCTGGAGGGAAGGCTCAGCAGTGAAGGGCACTGGGCTGGAGGGACGGCTCAGCAGTGAAGCGCACTGGGCTGGAGGGAAGGCTCAGCAGTGAAGAGCACGGGGCTGGAGGGACGGCTCAGCAGTGAAGAGCACTGGCTGCTCTTGCAGAGGACCCGGGTTCAGTGCCCAGAATCCATGTGGTGGTTCATAACCAGTCCTAATTCTAGTTCCAGGGGATCCAATGACTTCTGGTCTCTGCAGGCATTGCATGCAGCCATGTGGATGCACTTACCTACATATAGGCAAAACACTCATATACAAAATATAAATACAAATTCAAAACTTTAAAAATAATTTTTAAAAAGAAAGAGAGAAAGAGAGAGAGAGAGAGAGGCCGCACCGTGCCACTGCGGTCTCTGTGAGCTGTCCCTGCCCGGCCAGGTGGGGTGTGACAGCTGAGCCTGGCATGGAAAGTTCTCTCTGGCTCCTGGAGCCCTGGGCACAGACCTCCCCCCCAGGCAGCACTCCCTTGGGAAGGCCTGGATACGGGGGCCCTTAGGACAGGGTCTGATATGAGAATCAGCCTCAGTCCACAGTCACAAGCTGCTGGCCAGCTGTGGCAGGACAGTGTAGAACAGAGTGGTGAGGGTCCAGCAGACAGGGCCATCTCATACAGGCTGATTTCTACTCAGTCTCCCTAACCCTGCTGTCCTGGCACTGACCTGGCACTGACCTCCAACTGATGGATTCTTCCAGAACCAGGCTTTGCCCCACTGAGTGCCCTTCCTTCTGAGAGTAGTCATCCCCCCGCATAGCAGGTCACAGCTTCTCCCCAGCAACTTCCTGTTCCTCCATGCCCAGGGGGAGTGCAGAGTGAGCTACTGCAGAAGATTCTGCATTTGCCCACCATTGCAGCACCTTCTCTTGGCCTGTGATCAATAACCATTAATTAAGTGAATGAGCAGTTGGAATCAGGTGATCTTCTCAGGATGGCTGAGCTCATGCTGCCCCTGGTCAGCAACTGGCAACCTGCTCTCAACCCAGAGCAGCCTCCCTCCACCAACTTCCATGGCTTCTGCACCAGCAGTGCACAAGGCATATGTGCCATGATTCTCAGTCACACATGTTCACACGCACAACATGCACATGCCATGCATGTTCATACATGCACGCAATGCACACGCATATACAACATGCACACTCAGTGCACACACATGTAACATGCACACAATGCATGCTCATATACAACATGCACACTCAGTGCACACACATGTAACATGCACACAGTGCACACGCATATACAACATGCACACTCAGTGCACATACATGTAACATGCACACAATGCACGCTCGTATACAACATGCACACTCAGTGCACACACATGTAACATGCACACAGTGCACGCACACATACAATATGCACATTCAGTGCACACACATGTAACATCCACACAGTGCACACATGTATACAACATGCACACTCAGTGCACACACATGTAACATGCACACAATGCATGCTCATATGCAACATGCACACTCAGTGCACACACATGTAACATGCACTCAGTGCACACGCATATACAACATGCATACTCAGTGCACACACATGTAACATGCACACAATGCACGCTCATGCAGGTAACATGCACATACAGTGGAGACAGTGGCTCCAGGGACCCTTCCAGGCTTCCATTCCCTTGTAGGTCTTTCCTGGGCTGGCATCTGGCTATGAACTAGGCCTCCTGCTCTTCTTCCTTCAGCCAGGCTCAGCCACATCTGATGGGGCAGACACCAGAAGCTGCAGTCATGGACTGCAGTGGTGGAGATGGCCAGGGGGGCCACCTCTCAGAGCTGCATCTCAGTCTCAGATATGTTCCTGCTGGAGCCTTGTTCTGGGACTTCAGTCGACAGCACCGTATCCTGATAGTAGTGACTGTGTTGTCTGTAGCCCATGGAGAGACTTGCGGGACGCAAGCACAATGGGAAGCCAGTGCCCTGTTAAGGCTCTGCTGCACACTGGGGACCCGGGCAGGAGCATCGGCTCTGCTGCACACTGGGGACCCGGGCAGGAGCATCGGCTCTGCTGCACACTGGGGACCCGGGCAGGAGCATGGGCTCTGCTGCACACTGGGAACCCGGGCAGGAGCATGGGCTCTGCTGCACACTGGGGACCCGGGCAGGAGCATCGGCTCTGCTGCACACTGGGGACCCGGGCAGGAGCATCAGCTTTGTTGCACACTGGGGACTCGGGCAGGAGCATCAGCTCTGCCAGGCCTCTGCTCTGAACAAGAGGACCTGAGATATAGAGGATGGCAGGGCCCCTGGTCCAGCTAGGGTGGTTAGAAAAGGCCTCCACATAAAGATACTGAAGTCCCATGGCGGTATCACCATGGTAACACCAAAGCAATCTTGAGTTTTCCAGGTGCAGATGAGGGAACAGCATGGGCCACAGCCCAGGGCTCCTGGGCACCCAAGGACCAGTGGCGTTAATATGACAGTTGATTATCTCACCAACTTACAAACTGGTTAATCACATCTGGTATGTTAGTGAGAGCAGCTCTGAATCACTGGACTCAGGAAAGCAGATGTCCTCACAGAGGTTGGCTGCATCTATAGCCCAGGGTCTGGGCAGGACAGAATTGAAGAAGGAATCCTTTCTCACACGCCTATCAGATGGGACATCTGTCTCCTGCTTGCAGTCTGACATCCCACCTCTCCTGGGTCCCCAGCTCACAGTAGAGTGTGAGGTATTAAATCCTCAGTGAATGAGAACTATGTCCATTCTTACAGCCAGCTTCTCACAGCCCCGACTGCATCTGTGCCTACTCTTCTATTGGTTCATGGGAAAGCAGTCTGAGAGTCCGTGAAGGGAGGTTCTGAGGGCCCCATTCTTGTCCACCCAGCCTGGGTCCCAGCAAGCACTCGGAGGGCAGGACGGGGGCAGGATGAGGCCTGGCACATTGAGTGGATGCTGGCCGAGGGTTGGGATAGACAGGCGGCAGATCTTCCCTGACCACAGCAGAGTCAACTGTTTTCTTTCCCTGGGGCAGAGACTAAGAGGCAGGTCTGGAAAGGCCATTCTTAAAGCAATTTATACAAGAATGTTCCAATCTCCAGTTCCGGAAGGATCACAGAGGAGGCCGGGGGACTGCAGAGTCTGGATGCTGGAGTCAATTAACAAATGCCCCAAGGCCTGGATCCTTCCCCCTGGCCAGTTAGTCTCACATGCTCACCAGCACTGGCTCGGCCGGATCCTGCCTGCAGATATCTGCTCTGTTCTCTGCTCATCTTGGCTCTACTCGCTCACCTACCACAACTCCCTCCACTGGCCCCGGAGGAGGGTGGGGTGACAGGTCGTCAGCGAATCAACTGGCTCCTTGAGCTGAAGAGTACTGACCTCCAGCAGAAGGCTGGCTGGCTGGGGTGTCAGGGTGGAACCTGCCCTTGGGCACCATACTGAAGCTGGCCATTATGTGTCCAAGGGAAGGATGCTCTGACCAGAAGCAGACTCTCTGTATACTTTGAGCTTCTGTTTTATTGAAACAATCTGCTCAGTGCAGCAGTTAAAACGCCAAGTCCTCCCAGAAACCACCTTCACCTCCCTTCCCCTCCTCTTCCTCTTTGATCCTCTTCCCAAAGCTGAAGCTGCTGCCCTCCTCCCGTCTGTTTTCAGTTTGGTGCTATTTGTCTGGCATTTTCTCCACGTTTCCAAGCAGCCTGCTCAGTCAGGCATCTTCAGACTTTTGATTTTAGAGCCCAGCTCTTGGTCCTTTACAGAACTCACCCTCCCTTCTGTACAGAGGCAACTCTTATTGGGGGTTAATTGCTACTCAGTATTGGTCAATTGATTTATTTATCGTATGTGCCATAGTGTGTGTGTCAGTGTACTGCCTTTCTAAAGTTGTTTTCATTATGATAAAGAATATTCTCGGGGACTGGAAATACTGCTCAGCAGTTAAGAGTACTGGCTGTTCTCGCAGAGGACTGGGGTTCCATTCTGGGCACCCACATGGCGGCTAACAACCCTGTGTAATTCCAGTTCCAGAGAATCTGATGCCCTCTTCTGGCCTCCAAGGGTATTGCATGTCACGAGAGCACCTACCTGCATTCTGGCATTACACTTGTATACATAAAAGAAAATAATAAATTAAAAAAAATTTTTTTTGGTCTTTTTCAAGACAGGATCTCCCTGTAGGCCCAGCTGTCCTGGAACTCACTCTGTAGACCAGGCTGGCCTTGAACTCACAAAGATCCGCCTGCCTCTGCCTCCCAAGTGCTAGGAAAATTTTTAAAAATTTTAAGAAGAATATTCTCTTGAGCAATTTCCTCATGTCCTATGAACCCATATCACACCCCTGCAACGTGCATTCCCTCTTCACTCCTTCCTGGCTCTGTCCATGTCAGGGCTCTCACCACAGAGGTGTGGAGACCTGCTCAGTTCAGACTCACCCAGGATCCCAACTCGGGTCCCCTTCAGGCCCAGTGGTGCTTCTCCCACACTGTTAGGGTCGTGAACTGCATGTAATCACTATGCCTTCTTCAGTAGGATCCAAACTGTCCAATGTGCATAGATGCTGGCAGGTGATCTACTGGCTAGTGTACCTCCCAGGGCCAGCGCGGTTCCAGTACACAGAAGATGCAGAATAGATATCTGAGGATGACTAAACAAATGGTAGCAGAGAATTCAAGGAAGGAGCAAGGAAAGAATATCTTCTGATGAGTTCTTGTTTTTCCATGTAAGGGATTTTTAGAACAGTACTGGAATAGTCACACATTGACTTAGTAAACATGAACTTTCCTTTAAAAGTTAAAAGTGGTTTATTTATCTGAGAAATTGGAGCCTTCCTTTACATGTCAGTAACTGGTAGTCTGGAGATAGGAACCAGTTGTGTAGACAGTGGGGAATGTATCATACGTGTGAATGTCTGTGCTGCTGTCGGAAGTGCTGTGCAAGTGTTGATACTGTCGAAGGGATCAGATCAGCTCCCCATCATGCCCTCCCTCCCTCCCTCCCCTCCTCCCTCCCTTCCTTCTTATGATGATTAATTTGGATTGTCAGTGAAACTGGATTTAGACACACTCAGGGAATGAGACAGACACAGCTTCAGGTGGGGCTGCAAAGGCATTTGTAAAGATTCAACTGAGGAGGGGAGACCATCCCATGGGCTGGGGTCCTGGACTGAATATAGTAAATAAAAGAGGGCCAAATGAACTCCAGCACTCACCTCTCTGTGCTTTCCCAACTATGGCTTCATGTTCCTGCCACCATGTCATCCCTACCACCATGTCATCCCTGCCACCATGTCGTCCCTGCCACCATGTCATCCCTGCCACCATGTCGTCCCTGCCACCATGTCGTCCCTACCACCATGTCATCCCTGCCACCATGTCGTCCCTGCCACCATGTCGTCCCTGCCACCATGTCGTCCCTGCCACCACGTTGTCCCTACCACCATGTCATCCCTGCCACCATGTCATCCCTGCCACCACGTCATCCCTACCACCATGTCGTCCCTGCCACCATGGACTATATCCCTTCAAACTGTGAGTCAAAATAAATCCTTCACTTTTAAAGTTGCTTCTCATCAGGATTCAGTCATAACAATGCAAAAAGTAGCTAATACAGAAAATTGGTACCAGAAGTGGGGTTGTTGCTGTAATTAACCAGTCATATGGTTCATTGACCTTTAGAGCTGGTGTGTGTATGTACATGAGATTGGAGCCATGGGCTGGAGCAGACCCAAAATACTGTAAGCATTGCTGAAAGGACCATTCTGATAAGAGTGTGGAAGACCAGAATGGCACTAGGTATGTGGAGAGTCAAGTCCTGGCTCATGAAGTTTCAGAGTGGAATGAGGACTCTTTCAGGAACTGAAAGAGAGGCTATTCATGTTACATTCTAGGAAACAAATCTGGTTACATTCTGACTATGCCCGAGAACTTGAGTGAAACCAGATTTTAAAAATTTGACTAACTTGTTTGGCAGAGGAAATCTCGAAAAGGTAGAGCCTCAGTTTGTAGAATGTTTACTGCTCAGTGTCCTTACCTGGGTTTACAGTGGGAGAGAGCAGGAAGCAGCAGACAAGGAAGGTATAGATGACGTTAAGCATTAAAGATAACAGTATGGTTAAAGAGAAACCTGTGCTTCACACCAGGATAACAGGAAACGCAAGATGCCACATGCCAAGGACTCCAGCTTGTAGAAATGCAAATTCACTTCTGTGATGGTCAGTGTGCATCGTAAACTTGACAGATTTTAGAATCATCTGGGAAATAGTCCTCTGGGCATGTTTGTGGGGACTTTATCTTGATTATAGATTGAAATGGGAAGACTCACCCACTGTGGGGGGCAGCATGGGATCCTGAACTGTACAAGAGGGGAGAAAGCGATCTGAACACTAGCATGCATGTATTCATTGCTCTCTGCTTCTGACTGTGGAAATGATGTGACCAGCTAGCTGCAGATGCCTTGACTTCCCTTCCATGAAAGACCTGGAACTGTGAGCTAAAAATAAACCCCTTTTCCCTCAAGTTGCTATTGTCAGAGTATTTTATCACAAAAACGATGTGGGAGGGGAAGCAAACAGAGCTTAGAAAGAGAGAGGCTGAACTGAGAATGCCACTGAATGGGTTCCCTGATAGAAAACAACCACTGAGGGAACTTCTCCCAGGTTCCGTTACCAAGATGCAGAGTCCACAGCAGCTGTGGTGGGAGGGGCCGTATCTCAAGCTGGCAGCAGAATGTGACAGCCTCGTCCATGTGTTCCTGATTTTTCAGGCATGTAAGATTTAAGAGTGAGGAGGTCAAGGAACCCAGGGAGGCAGAAGATGTGCAGCAGGATTGGGTTCTCAGCAAGGAGGTCTTAAGAGAGAGCTTTGTGAATCTGTGTAGATATCCACTGAGGAAAGCTTCGGGCGTGAATGGAACTGTTGACATATCTATCTATATTGATATCTATATTTATATCTATATCTATATCTATGGTATCTATCTATCTATCTATCTACCTATCTATCATCTATCTACCTATCATCTCTCACATACTGCAGGTGGCAGAGGTGGACATGTGAGGCTACCCGAGGTTATTTGAGTCCATAAAATGCCACTAAGAGCCCTAGATGTCAGACAAAGAACTACGGGCTTTGGTGTTTGCCCTGCTGGGTTTAGTCTTGTATTGATCTGATTTCTCCTGCTGCCCTCTCATCCTCCCCTTTTGGGATGGTGCCGAATAGCTTCAGTTGTCAACTTGACACACCTGGTAGAGGGACTCTCAATTGGGGAATTTCCTCCATTGGTTTGATTGTCTGTGGGGTATTTCCTTGATTGTTGAGTGATGTGGAAGGGCTCAGCCCACTGTGGGCAGTGCCACCACTGGGCAGAAGAGCAAGTCAGTAAGCAGCATTCATCTACGGTCTGTGCTTCGTATTCCTTCCTGGAGTTCTTGCCCTGGTTTCCCTTGATGATGAACTGTCCTGTGAGCCAAATAAACCTTTTCCTCCCCAGGTTGGTTTTGGTCAGTGTTTTATCACAGCAACTGAAAGAAACTAGAACAGATAAGAGTGTTAGATGTATCCCACTGTACACTGGAAGTATACACTTTTTTTGTACTTTACAGGAACTCACACTTAAAGATTTCCTTGGGTCTAAGATGAAACTTTGAATTTTAAGAGTTGAAATTAAAAAAAATTGTCAAAATTAAGACCTTGAGAACTCTTACAGAGGAACTAAATATATTTGGCATTATTGGATGGCCAGGATCCTTTGAGGATCAGGGATGGACTGATATGGTTTTTTTTTAACTTTTTTTAAAATTTTTATTTATTTCTGTATGTGTGTGAATGTACTGTCTGCATGCAGTTCTGTGCACCCATGTCATGCAATGCCGCGGAGGTCAGAAGAGGGTGTCGGATTCCCCTGGAACTGGAGTTCTCCTGGAATTGAAGTTTCAGAAGGTTCTCGGCCACCATGTGGGTGTGGGGATCGAACCCGGGTCCTCTGTAAGAGCAGTCAGTGCTCTTAACTGCTAGGCCATCTCTCCAGCCCAGACTGATATGGTTTTAAAGTGATGTTTGTGGGGCTGGAGAGAGATGGCTCAGTGATTAACAGCACTGACTGCTCTTGCAGAGGACTCTGGTTCAATTCTCAGCACTCACATGGCAGCCAAGAACTGTTGGTAACTCTCGTTCCAGGGATCCCATGCCCTCTTTTGACCTCTGTGTGCATTGCACAACACGGGTACACTTACATACATGCAGCATATATATATATATATATATATGTATATATATGTGTGTATATATATATAATAAAAAAGAAAAAAAGGAAAGAGACATGCTTGGGTGTCAAGTTGACAAAGGATGGCCTGTGATGTTAATTTCTTTTTTTTTTTTTTTAGTGTATGAGTGTACTGTCTGCACGTAGGTTGGTGCACCCGTGTTGTGCAATGCTGCTGAAGTCAGAAGAGGGCATCGGATTCCCCAGCCCCTGTGATGTTAATTTCTGTCATCAACTTGATTAGATTAAGAAACACCCAGGGGTAGGACAGATGATTTGGTGGATAAAGTGGTAACTGTCCAAGCGGGACCAGGCATGGATCCCCTGGACACATGAAGAAGCCAGGCAGGTATGGCAGCTGCCTGTAATCTCAGCACTTGGGAAGCAGAGATCAGCCAGGGGGTCCCTGAGGGAAGCTGGCAAGCTAGACTAAGTGGAATTCATGAGCTCTGGGTTCAGAGATACCTTTCCTCCACACATACAGAGGAGAGAAATCAAAGAAGACATCTGATGTCAATCTCAGGCCTACACATAAATGTATACGCAGCTGTACCCACACACATATGAACGCATACACACACACACACACACACACACACACACACACATACACACATGCCATGCCGAAAAAGAAAAGAAAGAGAGGGCCTGGTAAAATGGCTGAGCAGGTAAGAGCATTTGCTGCTCTTGCAGAGGACCTGGGTTTGGTTCCCAGCACTCACTTGACAGCTAATTACTATCTATAGTACATAAATGAAGGCAATAAAATAAAAATAATAAATAAAAAAAATTTTTAAAGAAATAAACAGAAAACCCCAGGGCATTAATGATATACTTTGGGTGTGTATGTGAGAGACGGGGTTATCCGCAGAGGAGTACTCACCCTGAATGGGCGTGGCACCACCTCATGGGCTGGGGTCTTGGGCTGATAACGGAGAACTGGCGATGAGTGCCAGCATTTATCTCTCTCCTGCTTGAGTGCGAACCACTGTGAGCCTCCCGCTCTCACTTCATGCCCCTGCTGCCACACCTTCCCCACCCCACCGTGATGGCTGGTATCTTCTCAAACTGCGAGCCAGAATAAGCCCTTCCTTTTCTCTTTTAAGTGGCTCCTTGTTAGATATTTGGTCACACCAATAAGAAAATTAAACCCCTTTCGCCTTTCTCCTTCCCCTTCCTTTCCTCCTTGTTCCCTCCTTTTTTTCCCTAATTTTGAAATGTGCTGTCTAATTGGGAGTTAATTTGTCTTCAATGATTCAGGCCTTTTCTCTTGGAGTCCTGGGAATGAAAGGTCTTGCATCCAAAGGGTAAAATTTCTGGGGGCTGGAGAGATGGCCTAGCGGTTAAGAGCACCGACTGCTCTTGCAGAGGACCTGGGTTTGATCCCCAGCACCCACATGGCAGCTAAGAACCGTCTGAAACTCCAATTCCAGGAGAACTCCAGTTCCAGGGGAATCCGACACCCTCTTCTGACCTCCGCGGCATTGCACGACACAGTTGCACAAACCTGCATGCAGACAGTACATTCATACACATACAAAAATAAATAAAATTTTAAAAAAGATGATCTGGATGATCTTTAAAAAAAAAAATTCCACTCAGTGCTGACAGCCACGGGACAGCGGAATAACAAATGCTATTTAGGAAGTGCCAAATTCTGCTCTTTGGGGTTCACTATAGTTGTCCTTTTTTCTGGGAGTCACAGGTTCCAAGACTCCTTGTGGACCTGGAAATCACAAAGTATGTCAAATATTATGTATGCTATGTTCTTCTTCTACCTGTACTCCTTGGATAAATGTTGATTTATTTATTTATTTATTTTTTTTTTTTTGGTCTTTTCCAGACAGGGTCTCCCTGTAGCCCCAGCTGTCCTGGAACTCACTCTGTAGACCAGGCTGGCCTTGAACTCACAAAGATCCGCCTGCCTCTGCCTCCCAAGTGCTAGGACTAAAGGCGTGCGCCACCACGCCCGGCTAAATGTTGATTTATTTTTAAAAATATTTTGTTTATTATTCTTATTTTATGTATATGAGTATATTGCCTACATGTTATGTAAGTGTACCCGTGTTGTGTAATGCCCGAGGAGGCCAGAAAAGGGTGTCAGATCCCCTGGAACTGCAGTTATGGACAGGTGTTAGCTGCCATGTGGGTGCTGGGGATCGAACCCGGGTCCTCTGTAAGAGCGGTCGGCGCTCCCAACCGCTAGGCCATCTCTCCAGCCCCATTTTTTTTTTTTTTTTTTTAGGCACAGTAAACTTTTAATGACAGGAGCCAATAATAAAAACAGAACAATTACAACACTCCACTGTAACGAAAAGGCCGTGTCTCTACTCCCAGTACTAAGGAACATCAGGGAGATGGGACATAAGCACTGAAATACAGGATATCAATTTGATAACCAGAAGGCTGAGGCGGCTCCAGGCAGGCAACACATGCTGTGGGGATCACTGCACAGAGGGGATCACATCCAGGGCAGCGAAGGTGAAGGATACTCAGAGAACTGCACAGCTTAAAAGCTGTGAACTCTTTTTGGAATTTTCCATTAGTATTTTTGGATGACATTTAGCAGTGGGTAGGTGACTTGGAAAATACTTTGTATGGGGGCACTACTGTCCCTGTGTCCCCTTTCTGTGCTGACAAACCTGAAGAATAAACCTTGGACTCTCTCTGCAGCTGTTTGAGCCCACTCTGAGGATGCATGGAACTGCTGGTGGCAAAGCTGGAGGGTGGGCCTCACGTCCCCAGCTGGTAAGGGGGCAGCACAGGTCACTGATTCTGTTGCTGCTGCACCATGGCCCAGCCCAAGCTGGGAACTGCTGATAAATCCAGGAGACGAAAGTCCTGAGGACCTGGGTCCTGCTGTGACAGGGAAGAAAGCATGTTGGGTAAAAGGCTAATGCCACTAGCAGCCCGGGGACTTGGGGAGCTAGGTATATTATCAGGCTGGTAGACAGCCCCTGCAAGTCCAACCTAAGGCCCTGTGGCCTCTGGATGGACAGTCATCAGCTGCAGGGACAGGGCCTGCCTCCTGTGGTGAGTGAAGTACCCAGACTAGGACAGAGGAGGGGCTGGACAAGGGGAAATGCTGGGAAGGCAGGAGTGTGCTGGGGCCCTTTGGCAGGCTTTGGGCAGAGAGTTCAGGCCTTCAGATAGAAGTGGGGTGCTTCCCACCAGGGGGCAGAGGTGGTGCTGAACATAGGGACTGGGTGCTGCAGGAAGGGAGAGGGGGATTGCTTTCCAGGAAAAAGAGCACAAGCTGGGGAAGAGGCTGAGCAGGCCTGGGGCTTGTGTGGAGCCAGGTGGGGAAGGGGTGGTAGAGGTGAGTGAGGTGATGACTGGGCTGGGAGTGGGGTATGTGTGGAGTTGGGTGGAGTTTGCTGCGAGTTGGGGGGGTGAGTGTGGTCTAGGCTGAGTGGTCACTTCTGCTCCATGTCTCCTTCCTTATAGGTGGGCCATTAGTTCTGTCAGGGTCAGGAGCTCCCAGGCCAGCTTGGGCTGATTAATAAGAGTCCTGTTATTGCCAGGCATGGTGGTGCACGCCTTTAATCCTAGCACTTGGGAGGCAGAGGCAGGCGGATCTTTGTGAGTTCAAGGCCAGCCTGGTCTACAGAGGGAGTTCCAGGACAGCTGGGGCTACAGGAAGACCCTGTCTTGAAAAAAAAAAAAAAAAAAAAAAAAAAGAGTCCTGTCATTTTCACTCCCATCCCACCCATGGGGCCAGCATCACTGTGGTGTCCATAGCAGAGGGTACCTTTGTTTAGAAGTGTCCTAGGCTCTACCCAGCTCCTTTATAAAGCTTCCCTGTGGCCCCAGTCAACACTGGGAAGCCAAACTCCCTCATTCCCTCCCTTGGTCTTATCCCACCACAGACTTCCTAACTGGGCTCAGGGCCGCCTGGACCCACAGCTGTCACTTGAGTGTGAGCTCCCAGGGGAACCAGAGGTGGAGGGAGGGAGGACGGTCAGAAGGTCAGAGACGGCCAGAAAGGCTGTGGGACTCAGAGGGGAGGGAGGGAAGGGTTTAAGGTCCCCTGGGGACCTGAACTCCGCCTTCTGCCCCTGTAGCAGAGGTGGCATGGCCTGAGGGCAGCCAGGAGAGGGCCTGGGCTGCAGTGATCCTGATCGGCAGATTCGGAAGGGAAGCTTCCGGCCACTGGCTCGTTTGTCTTTACTGACTTGCCCTTCCCTCTGCTGGATTCAGAAAATGCTGACTCTCCCTTCCGTGGCTTTTCTGGAGGTCCCCTGGGGTGAGTGGGGTGGTTATGGGGGTGCACCCAATGCCTGTAGGGGAGAGGGTGATGCACCCAGAAGCACCTGTTGGGAACAAATCCACCCCAGGCTCCAGGCACAAAAGGACTTACTGTTATCATGAAAATGAGGAGCCAGGATCTTAACACCTCCAAATGTCTTTAAAGAAGTAATTGCTTGACTGCAATTATCTTAGGAGGCTTAACTAACCACATGGGCGCTTTTGAAGAATGCTTCAGGAGTTTAAAATTCCTCCCACGGCCCCCAAGGTGGGGGCTCCTGTGGGTGCCTGAGGCTGCACCCAGGCACTGAGCCGTGGACAGGGCTCACCGTGCCCTGGAGGTGTGCCAGGAGGAGTTTCTGTATGAAGGAAGCCCTGCCCAGGGAGGCAGGAGGCCTCGTTGCCATGGAGACAGCCTCCTTGGCTGCCTGCAGGAGAGCCAGGCACCTGGCAGGGCTAGGCTTGGGTGCTGGGGAAGGGGCAGGCGGCGGCGGCGGGGGGGAGGGGGGGAGTGAGAAAGTGATTCTCTTCATTTCTTTCTTGATGAAGGGGCACAGCATCTTCCTTATCAGGAACAGTCAAATAAGAGAAAGGTAAAATGCACAGTGCAGGAACCAAGCTCAGCGCCGTCCCCCGCTGCCACCACCGCCCGCTGTCATCTGTATCATCTCCCTGGGCCAGGCACCACTCATCTTCTGACTCAGGGAAGGCTCTGGACTTCCAGAGAAACTCCCGGCCTCCTCAGAAGTGTGAGCAAAGCACTCACACCAAGACACACTTGGCAGAAATAATCCTCCCAGACCCTCGGGTGCCTCGCCCGACGCTGTGTGGGCAGGCGCCCCAGAGACTCTAGGTAACAATTTATTTTTAAAGAATCATCATGAAAACAATTAAATGCAATTTATAAAAATCGTAGGAAAAGATGAGCAATGAGCCCAATTAGAAAACGTTGTTTTAAATGTGTCAGAATTGCACTGTCTCCAAACACGCTGGGACGCTGGGCTTTGGCTTCTTGCTGTAAAAGGCATTTGTGGAAAGACACTGCCCTAAACCAGGGTGAGAAGGTCATAAAAAAGACACTTTCTGGGCCTCGAGGAGATAATACCCTGGGCTGGGCTCTTAGGAGAGGAAACTGAGGCACAGAAAGCTGAAGGCACCTGCCGAGGTTACACAGAACCAGATGTCAGGACCCACATGTCCCGGCTTATACCAGCCTCTATTTTTGGCCTCAGGTTGGAAAGAGCTGGATGGGGCCCCCCACCCCAACCTGGGGTATAGAACAGTGAACATGGGGCACTATGTGCATGACTAGGTACATAGTGTAGTTGCTGGAAAGCTGGCTAATGTCCTGGTGGGCCATTATGGTGCTGTCAGGAGGTGTCCCTTGAAGTGAGACAGCAGGGTACTAACCCCACTGCCTGCCTTCACAGACCTAGCTGCCTCTGAGGGTGAGCCCCAGCTGCCTCTGAGGGTGAGCCCCAGGGCTGGCTCCCTGCAAGCTGGATGGAGATGCTCTGGTAAGCTGTGTCCAGCCCCTATCCCCCCCCCCCCGACCCTTGCTTCAGCCCAGAAGGAAAGCCCTCTGGTTCTATCTAGTACTTCAACAACAAGAAAGATATGGATACGCACAAGTGAAGGGAGTTGGGAGAGAGCGGAACAATAGTTGTGGGCTCATCAACAGCACCCAGCACCTTGTTCTTCACCCTAAGGGACAAGCACCATCCTCATTCTTATTCTACAGAGGGGGAACTGAGGCAGAGTCCAACCAAGGGCCCAGGCAGGCTTCACACTCAGGCTGCCATGTTTAGGGGTCTATAATCATAACCCGGATGCTATCTTCTGTCTATGGGAGCTCAGCTTGACCTTGACCTTTGACCCTAGCCCTAGGACTGGTACAGTCCCTGAGTGACTAGACCTGGCTGATCCATCCCCAGCACCTTCCCTGGCTGTCCTGGAAGGTTGTGGGAGCAACTGGGTCCTAGAGCTGCTCCCGTTTGTACATTATGGTGGGCCCAGGACAGCCTGCTTCTTCAGGGTCACCAGAGCAAATGTGTCCCTTTCCTTAGTAACTTTGTCCCAAGATGCAGTGAGTGAGAGAGCCTCACCCACTGCAGCACCTCCATCTTTTCCAAAGAATGAAAGCCAAGCCTGGCCTGTCAAGGCCCCCAGCCGCTCCTTTTCCAGTGACAGCCCCAGGCACAGCCCGAGGCAGGACTGGCAGGAAAGGTGCTATGGAAGGCCTGGGGGCCAGGGCAGCTAGCTCCTGACCAAGACAAGCAGGCCTGGCACAAGCAGCCATCACTCTACCCCCACTTCTCCACCAATTGACCAGGAAAGTAGGGGTTGGGAGAAAAGGCACACCCCGCTTCCCTGAGCCTCAGCCTATGGCAAGAGCCAGGGGTGCTGTGTCATCACCTGGTGTGCGCTCCCTTTGTCTGCCTTGACTTACCCTAGGGCAAAGCAGCAGAGCTCTGGTGCTGGCTGCACATGCTTGGCACACACCAGGACCCCAATGCCAGATCTGAGAAGGACAGCAGGGGCTCGTCCCCACTGCCAGTAAGCCGGCTGCTGCAGGGACCGTGGGAGGAACAGGCTCAGTCAGGAGTCTGCAGTGGGTTCCTGGGCCACCTGCTTGGGAATGTATAGTTTTCAACACCATTTAACCCTGCCCAGAGTCTCTGCAAAGCATTGGAGCTTCATTGGTGCAGCTTCAGCCAAGGGCACAGTGCATGAGACACCTGGCCCAGGGGTCCTGCTCCAGGTCGCAGGCCTCTGTGCCTGTACACCCACCACACCCCTGAAATTGCTCAGTTGTTCAGGAAGCAAGCAACTTTTATTTTCCATGATTTTCCACAGTGGGAATAATTTACTTTTGTAATCAGATAAAGAATTCTGCCCACAGGTCGGCCTGCTCTAGTAATCAGGATCCATGAAGTTCTGTCACAGCCAGGTGGCAAAGCCACTTAGGTCCCAAGCCCTACTTAGCCATGTGCTTAGGCTTGCCACTGTAGGGCTTGGGCTCAAGCAACTCTGGGGGAGGCGGCTGGCCTAGCTCCTGCGCAGTAAGCCCCATGCTGCTGGGTGGGTGGGTTGACACTGCTTTCTCCATAGGGGACCTGGGAGGGCGTCCCAGCTTGTCCCTCCACCAAGCTCTGGACTGAGTCAACCAGCTGCCCTTCTAATACCACATTGCTGAGCCCCCTGCAGTCAGTCAGAGTCAGCCTCCAGGGCTCAAATCCTCCTGGGAGCTGGCCAGGCCCTAGGTGTCCACCACTGGTTCTCTCTGTAGTCTGTAGGTGTGGGATCATCCCCTCTATAGCCCAGAGGAGAGCTTGGAAGCTTTGGAGACTGGTTTTCCCAGGAGCCCAGGATGGTGGAGCTCGGAGGCCAGGTCCTCCCCTGCCCCGCCTCCCCTCCCTGCCCTGCCTCTGCTCAGCTTTGGGTAGGGCTTCATCTGAGATCTCTAACTCTGGACATAGGGTGGGGCCTCATCAAGCACATGATAAATAATAATGATAATGGTAATAGTAGTAGTAATAATAATAACAATAATAAATTTCCCTTAGGCAGAAGTGCTCCCTCTAACCTCCCAGGGATTTTGACTGGCACCCTAGGGTGGCCTCACTATAACCAGCATGGCCCAGGGCTGGCTGTGCAAATGTGCTTGGGCCTGGCTTCTCCAGGCAGATTAGGAACTGTGACCTCTTGGCTGCGCTGACCCCTTATCTCCTGTCACTTGAAAAGATGGCCGAGGGCTGCAGCATCTCCTCTCCCCTGTCAGCCTGTCTCTCTCCATGGCCTCTGGGTCAGTGAGGGAAACAGACCCCTGTTCAGAACCCCTGGTGGGAACCCATGGAGTCATAATACTGAGAGAACCTTGGCCTCCCTGGGTCTCTCAGAAGCCTGAGGCAGACAAAGGAGCTCTGCCCCCTGAGGTCTGGAGTAGAGCTTCTTATCTATGGGTCCCCCACCCCAAATGGGGGTGCATAACTGAATGTGGGGGTTGCGAAAAATCTGACAACAGCAAAAGGTTTCTGGACAATCAATGGCCAAAAATTAATTCAAAATCAAACGGGTGATGATTCCACAGTGTTCCTGGCAGTTCTGCATCATCTAACTGCACCGTGGTGTGGCTCGAAACACACTCCACGGAGCACAAGGAATGCTGCCTGGAATGAAGGCTGCCCAGAACGCCTCGCCCCAGATCCCACAATACTGGGTGTTACGAACTGCAATGTTTCTACTGTATATGTGAAGTGCTCTGCTCATCTGGAAAGATAATGGCTTAATAACAGAAAACAAAGACTTTTAATATCTGTGTACCATGGTTCCTCTGAATATAAACATCAATCCAGTGGTTCTTTGGGATGCATTGTGTTAGTGTTTGTTTTTTAAAATTATTATTTGAACTGCTGACTTGCACATTTCATAAAATATCGTTATGTGAGTTTTGGCCCTGAACCTATTTCTGCCGTCCTAGACTTTGTATTGATGTGATGTTGCAGCTATAACACTGATGGTTCTAAAATCAAAGTATTGATCAATTCTAAAAAACATTGAAGTCCTGCAGTATCAAATATTCAGCCAAGATCTCTGTGCTGGATAGCTTTAATGTCAACTTGACACACCTGGGTTGAGGGAGCCTCAATTGGGGAATTGGTTCCATTGGATTGGCCTGTGGCCACATCTGTGGAGTATTGTCTGATTGTCGAGCAGTGTGGGAGGGCCCAGCCCACAATGAGTGATGCCACCCTGGGCAGGTTGCTGTGTACAGTATAAGAAGGCAGGCTGGGCATGAGCCAGGGGAGCAAGCCAGTGAACAGCATTCCTCCATGGCCTGTGCTTCAGCTCCTGCCTCCAGGTTCCTGCCCTGAGTTCCTGCCTTGGGCTCCCTAAGTGATGGACTGTGACCCGGGAGATGTAAGCTGAATAAACCCTTTCCTCCCCAAGTTGGTGTTGGTCAGAGTGCTTTGTCACAGCAATGGAAGACAAACTAGGACAATCTCATTCTCTATGTCAAATAAACAACACATTCATCTTGTTAATGTGCAAATTTGCCTTTCATTTAATAAATGGTACAGTTACGTGCAAACCAAAGAATTGTTTCAAAATAAATTTGTGGTTTATTATTAGTAACAATAGTGTTTGATATATACACCTGCTTTATATACCCGTATACCAAGGGTTATGTAAAAACCTCTCTGTTGAAAAGGGATTGGGAGTAGAAAATGTCCACGAAGCCCTTATGAAGATGAAGCAAGCCTGTCCTCCTCTTGCCTGCCTCGCCCACCTGCGCATTTGTCACCTGTTTTCACAGTCACTAGCCAGCATGTACCTGCTACCTTCTGTGTGGGGGACCAGCATATAAAACATGGCCCCTGATCTCTCCTGAGACCATCTATGGCTCCCTAGTTCTTTGACATCTCTATTCTCCCACTTCAATTCCAGAGAAACCCAGTTGTTTCGTAATCTAGAACCTGCATTTCAATTGCTATTTAACCTAACTAGAGCTTTGGTTTTGATCAAACTGATCTCAAAGGAGAAGAAAATAATATTCCATTAAAGCCACTGAAAAATTGATCATTCCATTTTGGTGCCACCTCCGGTGGGAGATGCTAACAACCCTTCAGACTACGTATGTTTCCTTGTGCTGCTTCCTCACTCCCAGGCTGACAGCCACCACAGGCCACTGCGGGAAGGGAGGACCAGGCAGCAAGTGGACAATGAATATTTTAAGCCTTGTGATTCTTGTGTGCACAGGATAGAGCTTCATTTCCAACAGTGCTAGCCAATATACGTCCTAAGGCGGGCTTCCAGGTGAACGGCTGTGGTCAGTGCCCTGAAAACTCAGACTGCATGAGGTGTGAAGGGCCCAGTGGTGGCTCAGATGGACAGTCTGGGCATCCCTGCTCAAAGTCCAGGGATGGGGGTCCCAAGCTCCTTGGGATGGTTGACACAGCTAAAACCTTGTGGCTCTTGTGGACTTCAAAGTCAAGCACTGACCCCTCCTTTGTGATCATGGCCCTCAGAGACAGAATGTACCTGGCCTTCCTCCCACTAAGATACCAACAAAGAGTGGACCTGCCTACCTTCAGCTCCTCAACTCTTGGCGGGAGACAGAAAGGGGTGCTGAGGAGAGCTGAGGACTGAGCCCTCAGCAGGCCCCATCCTGGAAGGATAGTTGTGGAGGATCCACAGTCCCCTTTATCCCTAAACAAAGCAAGTATACATGGGAGCAGCTAGCCCAAGGCTACCCAGGAGCGCAGCTCTCTCCAGAGTGTTGCACTTCCGCGGTCAGCAGCCCACAAGGTCCCATCCTGCCACTCCTAGGCCTGTTCTGGGGTTCAGCAAGATGTTTCCTTAGTCAAGTGTTTTCACCTCTTGCTTGGAAGGAAAGAAGCAAATTCATCCAGAAATCAGACTCCTAGGTGCACTGCCTTCCTAGCCTCTGTCCTTGCAAGCATTGCTGGGCAGCCTGGACTGCCATGTGACAGAAGAGGGCTCTGTGGAACCAGGGACCAACAAACCAGGCAGAAGCCACCAAGCTAAGGAGGCTGTGGACTGAGCTCCACTCCTGCCCCCACCACCCTGCCTGCTCTAGAGCCAGGTCCATTCCTCCCCAGGAAGCACAGTGCCTCTGGTGTGCAGGGTGGCCAGGCTGCTCAGGAACCAACCTTAAGGACTTTACTCCGGGCCTGGTGCAGAGACCCCTTTCTTTCCTGAGTTTCGGATTCTCTGCTTCGGAGCATTCTCTGAGGTTCTCTGGCAGCCTGGATTCAAGTCTCTGAGTACGTACTCCAGGACCACTACTGGACTGGGTGGCAGGCCCTTCAGGGCAGGGAGCCTACCAGATGTCACCCTTCAAGCTCCCCCTGGGTCACAGTGATCTCTGACATCGGCCAAGTGCTATAGCTGGTTCTGAATGAATGGTTTGCTGTGCCCAAGCTCTGAACCTGTGGGAGGAGCCTCGTCCAGGCTGGGTCAGGTCCACTGACAGGAACCTGACTGTGCCACACAAGGCAATAAGTCTCCAGGCCTAGAAGAGCAGTTGTTGTTTCCAAGGAAACTTCTCCAAATGTGGCCATGGGTGGGATGTTTCTCACATGCTCTCTGGATCCCAGCAAGATGCATTTCCATTCTGAAGGCAGCAGGGTGCCACACAGACGGCAGGAGACGGCAAGCGCCTGGAGGCTGGTGTGGCCCATGGCCACAGATGGGGGAGTGTCTTCTGCGACACAGTGAACCACACCCAGGCTGGCCAGAAATGGCACAGGGTTCTGGGACTGCCTACTGTGGTGACATGGCCATACCTGACTAAGCACAAAGCAGGAGCTGTGTCCTCATCAAAGAACAACAGACTCGGCAGGATTTCTGATTACATCTTGCCCCTTGCCGGCCCATTTACAACATGGAACAAC
The DNA here is from genome assembly GCA_009823505.1 of Rhizomys pruinosus. Taxonomy (NCBI): domain Eukaryota; kingdom Metazoa; phylum Chordata; class Mammalia; order Rodentia; family Spalacidae; genus Rhizomys; species Rhizomys pruinosus. The sequence goes on along the minus strand of VZQC01012005.1, from coordinate 4,889,610 downwards.
TCTGTTCTCTGTTTTTGGCTAAGCTGGTGGAATGCCCTCCCCATTCATCATCTCCCTTATGATAAAAAGACCCATTTTTCCATGTCAGATGAGCAGAAGTTGGAGCAAAGGCAGGAAGAATACTAGACTGCTCTGCATCAATGGGGGACCCACCCTTTGATGCTATGTGTCTGCAAGCAAGTATCTGAACCTCTCTGGACATCAGCATCTTGCCTGTGGGGTTGGGTCAATCATAAAGCCTACATGAAAGGCTTGATTTGAAGGTGAAACCATTGCTTTAATGGATGATATCCATTACCCTGACCTCAAGTAAATGCTCAATAAGTATTAGCTAGTCCCTAAGGAAACACTTGTCACAGGCATCAAGGGTCATGGTGTGATGCTTAGAGATGTGCAGGGCTCATGGCAAGAAGCAGCTGCTGAGTAACAGGACCCATGTCCTCCTGGGGGACATCTACACACCTGGGGGTCACCTGCCTTCCTACGGGTCAACTATTCAGCTGGGGGGATCCATGTCCTCCTCGACAGGGTCTCTGGGTCAAGGAGATACTAAGTTCTGATCCCTAACAGGCTGAAAGGAAGATTTACGGGAGCCATCTGGGGAGGGCAATGGAAGTGGAGCCCGGAATGTCCGACGTCTACCGGAGGAGGGACTGCAGCCATGTGCTCAGGTGTGGTCAGCAAGGACTCAGAGAAGGCACTCAGATGCTGCTGCCCCAAGCTGGCCAGGGCTTGTCCCCAAGGCCAGGGAGGAGGATGAGGTGAGGGCCACTTGATGCCCCCCAGGAGGAGCTGTGCTCCAGACTATGTGTGGACCAGTGACCTGCAGGCTCCTGAGCACCAGCCTGGAGAGGCCTGGGCCCTGTGTGGAGAGGGCAGCTCTGCCTCCACAGGCTCTTCTGCACCCCTTCCTTTGCCAAAGGAAACAGATGGCTGCATTTTTACAGTAAGATATTTGTTTTTACTAAAAACTTCAAAAGTATTGGGGTTTTTTTTTTAAGGAAATTTGGCAGCTGAGCATGTGGGGCTCTATAAGGGTGCTCCAGGATGAAAAGTAGCCAGGAGGTGCACCAACCTGGGATACCAGGTTGCCAAGGTGGGCACAACGAAGAAAGGATAAAACTGTCAGGAGATTTGGGGTGGCTGAGGTCACCAGCCTGCTCTATCATAGCGGCTGTACAGGCAGGCAGTGCTGAGCCTGCTCTGTCAATGGCTGCTGTGCTGGCAGGCAGTGCTGAGCCTGCTCTGTCATGGCTGCTGTGCTGGCAGGCAGTGCTGAGCCTGCTCTGTCATGGCGGCTGTACTGACAGGCAGTACTGAGCCAGCTCTATCATGGCGGCTGTACAGGCAGGCAGTGCTGAGCCTGCTGTCATGGCGGATGTAGTGGCAGGCAGTGCTGAGCCTGCTCTGTCATGGCGGCTATACAGGCAGGCAGTGCTGAGCCTGCTCTGTCATGGTGGCTGTACTGGCAGGCAGTGCTGAGCCTACTCTGTCATGGAGGCTGTAGTGGCAGGCAGTGCTGAGCCTGCTCTGTCATTGCTGCTGTACTGGCAGGCAGTGCTGAGCCTGCTCTGTCATGGCTGCTGGCTCTGTCATAGAGGCTGTACTGACAGGCAGTGCAGAGCCTGCTCTGTCATGGCGGCTGTACTGGCAGGCAGTGCTGAGCCTGCTCTGTCATAGAGGCTGTACTGACAGGCAGTGCTGAGCCTGCTCTGTCATGGCGGCTGTACTGGCAGGCAGTGCTGAGCCTGCTCTGTCATGGCGGCTGTACTGGCAGGCAGTGCTGAGCCTGCTCTGTCATGGCGGCTGTACTGGCAGGCAGTGCTGAGCCTGCTCTGTCATGGCGGCTGTACTGGCAGGCAGTGCTGAGCCTGCTCTGTCATGGCGGCTGTACTGGCAGGCAGTGCTGAGCCTGCTCTGTCATGGCGGCTGTAGTGGCAGGCAGTGCTGAGCCTGCTCTGTCATGGCGGCTGTACTGGCAGGCAGTGCTGAGCCTGCTCTGTCATGGCGGCTGTACTGGCAGGCAGTGCTGAGCCTGCTCTGTCATGGCGGCTGTACTGGCAGGCAGTGCTGAGCCTGCTCTGTCATGGCGGCTGTACTGGCAGGCAGTGCTGAGCCTGCTCTGTCATGGCGGCTGTAGTGGCAGGCAGTGCTGAGCCTGCTCTGTCATGGCGGCTGTACTGGCAGGCAGTGCTGAGCCTGCTCTGTCATGGCGGCTGTACTGGCAGGCAGTGCTGAGCCTGCTCTGTCATGGCGGCTGTAGTGGCAGGCAGTGCTGAGCCTGCTCTGTCATGGCGGCTGTACTGGCAGGCAGTGCTGAGCCTGCTCTGTCATGGCGGCTGTACTGGCAGGCAGTGCTGAGCCTGCTCTGTCATGGCGGCTGTAGTGGCAGGCAGTGCTGAGCCTGCTCTGTCATGGCGGCTGTACTGGCAGGCAGTGCTGAGCCTGCTCTGTCATGGCGGCTGTACTGGCAGGCAGTGCTGAGCCTGCTCTGTCATGGCGGCTGTAGTGGCAGGCAGTGCTGAGCCTGCTCTGTCATGGCGGCTGTACTGGCAGGCAGTGCTGAGCCTGCTCTGTCATGGCGGCTGTACTGGCAGGCAGTGCTGAGCCTGCTCTGTCATGGCGGCTGTAGTGGCAGGCAGTGCTGAGCCTGCTCTGTCATGGCGGCTGTACTGGCAGGCAGTGCTGAGCCTGCTCTGTCATGGCGGCTGTACTGGCAGGCAGTGCTGAGCCTGCTCTGTCATGGCGGCTGTAGTGGCAGGCAGTGCTGAGCCTGCTCTGTCATGGCGGCTGTACTGGCAGGCAGTGCTGAGCCTGCTCTGTCATGGCGGCTGTACTGGCAGGCAGTGCTGAGCCTGCTCTGTCATGGCGGCTGTAGTGGCAGGCAGTGCTGAGCCTGCTCTGTCATGGCGGCTGTACTGGCAGGCAGTGCTGAGCCTGCTCTGTCATGGCGGCTGTACTGGCAGGCAGTGCTGAGCCTGCTCTGTCATGGCGGCTGTAGTGGCAGGCAGTGCTGAGCCTGCTCTGTCATGGCGGCTGTACTGGCAGGCAGTGCTGAGCCTGCTCTGTCATGGCGGCTGTACTGGCAGGCAGTGCTGAGCCTGCTCTGTCATGGCGGCTGTAGTGGCAGGCAGTGCTGAGCCTGCTCTGTCATGGCGGCTGTACTGGCAGGCAGTGCTGAGCCTGCTCTGTCATGGCGGCTGTACTGGCAGGCAGTGCTGAGCCTGCTCTGTCATGGCGGCTGTAGTGGCAGGCAGTGCTGAGCCTGCTCTGTCATGGCGGCTGTACTGGCAGGCAGTGCTGAGCCTGCTCTGTCATGGCGGCTGTACTGGCAGGCAGTGCTGAGCCTGCTCTGTCATGGCGGCTGTAGTGGCAGGCAGTGCTGAGCCTGCTCTGTCATGGCGGCTGTACTGGCAGGCAGTGCTGAGCCTGCTCTGTCATGGCGGCTGTACTGGCAGGCAGTGCTGAGCCTGCTCTGTCATGGCGGCTGTAGTGGCAGGCAGTGCTGAGCCTGCTCTGTCATGGCGGCTGTACTGGCAGGCAGTGCTGAGCCTGCTCTGTCATGGCGGCTGTACTGGCAGGCAGTGCTGAGCCTGCTCTGTCATGGCGGCTGTAGTGGCAGGCAGTGCTGAGCCTGCTCTGTCATGGCGGCTGTACTGGCAGGCAGTGCTGAGCCTGCTCTGTCATGGCGGCTGTACTGGCAGGCAGTGCTGAGCCTGCTCTGTCATGGCGGCTGTAGTGGCAGGCAGTGCTGAGCCTGCTCTGTCATGGCGGCTGTACTGGCAGGCAGTGCTGAGCCTGCTCTGTCATGGCGGCTGTACTGGCAGGCAGTGCTGAGCCTGCTCTGTCATGGCGGCTGTAGTGGCAGGCAGTGCTGAGCCTGCTCTGTCATGGCGGCTGTACTGGCAGGCAGTGCTGAGCCTGCTCTGTCATGGCGGCTGTACTGGCAGGCAGTGCTGAGCCTGCTCTGTCATGGCGGCTGTAGTGGCAGGCAGTGCTGAGCCTGCTCTGTCATGGCGGCTGTACTGGCAGGCAGTGCTGAGCCTGCTCTGTCATGGCGGCTGTACTGGCAGGCAGTGCTGAGCCTGCTCTGTCATGGCGGCTGTAGTGGCAGGCAGTGCTGAGCCTGCTCTGTCATGGCGGCTGTACTGGCAGGCAGTGCTGAGCCTGCTCTGTCATGGCGGCTGTACTGGCAGGCAGTGCTGAGCCTGCTCTGTCATGGCGGCTGTAGTGGCAGGCAGTGCTGAGCCTGCTCTGTCATGGCGGCTGTACTGGCAGGCAGTGCTGAGCCTGCTCTGTCATGGCGGCTGTACTGGCAGGCAGTGCTGAGCCTGCTCTGTCATGGCGGCTGTAGTGGCAGGCAGTGCTGAGCCTGCTCTGTCATGGCGGCTGTACTGGCAGGCAGTGCTGAGCCTGCTCTGTCATAGAGGCTGTACTGGCAGGCAGTGCTGAGCCTGGTCTGTCATAGAGTCTGTACTGGCAGGCAGCAGTGCTGAACCTGCTCTGTCATGGCAGCTGTACTGGTAGGCAGGTAGTGCTGAGCCCACCTCTGGGTAGTAAAGCTGACTCAGCAAAGCTAAGGGAATCTTTCATGATGCCCTGCATGATGTGCCAACCAAGACACAAGAGAAAATTCATCTGTTCTTGGCCTTATATCCTTTTTGCCCACAAACAGCCCACTAGAGAGCTTCCTGGAGGGGATGGGCCTGGGCTGATCACGGGGTTCCAGTGCCTTCCCTGCTCCAAGGCCATGTGTTCTCCAATCCTGTAAGGTGAGGTGGTGTGAAGGATGATGGACTGGAAGTGCTGATCATAGAGTCCCCAAGTGAAGGTGACCATGACTCTTATTCCTGCCTCCCCTCCTCAGAGAACTGATCTCTGTGTTAGAAACACTGGTTTGTTTATCCTTCAGCTTTCACATCAAACTGGCCCTTGTGGAAGGGCTTTTTCAGGTGCTGAAGGCCGCTAGCATCCTTGGATGATGCCAGAGAGAACTGGGGCCTTTGCATGTGAGGAGAGGATGAGGGGCCCCGAGGACTGGGTACCCCCAGGAGAGCACATCTGAAGGTCACCACATCCCCCTGCTCAGCAGCCTGGAGAAGAGTGACTCTGGAATCTTGTCCCAGGGAGGTTCTGATGGCTAAAGGATGGGGACCAGGCTGTGTGCAGCCTCAGTCACAAGCCTGCTATAGCTCACTCTGGGGCCAGCTAGATTCACAGTGTCCACTGACAGACAATGCAGGGCCTGTGACAGGAAAGCCAGAGAGATCACAGGAGAAAGTGTGATGAAGGAAGTAACTTAGTGGTCATGTCCCAGCCCCACCTCAGAGACTTCTGAGGGAGAGGAACATACAGTTACCCCTCTGGAGTAGATGCTTGGGGAGTCCAGACATGTGAAGCAGAGGGTGGCATGGGAGGCTATTCCACCTGGTTCTCAAGGGGTCCCAATGACTGGAGGGAGCAGAGTGCCCATCCACCTGCCAGGCACTATCCCACTCCAGAGGACACAGCAGACCTAGGAAGCCATGGCCCTCAGAGTGGAGGGACCTACCTGTGTGCTTGGGAGGACTTTGGGGATAGCAGGTGGCTATGGCGGTGGGAATGTTCTAGCATAAGCATGTGCTCACTCTGGTCCTCCTGAGAGGCCTGATGGCCATTGGCTCCTTCAGCTACCCACAGTCCATCAAATATGAGACGAGAGGGACAAGCTGGCCTGGGCCCATGCCCTGTGAATCCAGTGTCCCATGGGGCAATAGATGAAGACACTGATGAACTTCTACAGACCCTTGCTCCAGGCCGCCCGTCTGGCAGGAGCACTGTCCACATTTACCTTGAGACTGTGGGCATGAAGTCTATGAGGATCCCCCCCACCTCTCTCTGGCAAGTGTTGAGCACTGTTAAAATTGCTTTTAGTGCTAATGGTAAGTTCTATAAGTTTAAATTGTAAGCATGCCTTCTATCCTAGTTTGCTTCCTGTTGCTAAGACAAACACAATGACCAAAACTAACTTGGGGAGGAAACAGTTTATTTTGCTTATACTTTATGTCTTAGTCCATCTTTGAGGGAGGCCAAGGCAGGAACCTGGAGGCAGGAACTGGAGCAGAGACCATGGAGGAACGCTGCTACAGACTTGTTCAGCTCCTTATGTAAACCCAGGCTCATCTGCCAAGGGATGGCCCACCCACAGTTGGCTGACCTCTCCAATCAATTAGCAACCAAGAAAGTGCATCCCAGACATGACCACAGGCCAGTCTGATGGAGGAGATCCCTCAACTTAAGGTCCTTCTTCCCAGGTGTCTCTAGTTCGTGTCAAGCTGACAAAAACTAAGCAGCACACCTGAAACTACTTTTCCTATAAACAAGCAGGGACACCAGGATGGAGCAATTTATCTCCTTAATTAGCAGTTATTGAACTCTCTCTTCCTGCCTGGGCAACACTCAGCAACAGAATTATCAGACTATCTGCCTACGCCGGAGCCTGCTGCCTTGACCAGTCCACAGACATCTTAAGACAGATCACAGCTTGCTTGCCTGGCCCCTGTGGCCATGACCTGCCTGGGCTGTTTGAAACAGTCTGTACCAGACCTGCTATCACAAGCTTGAAAGAATCATTTCCACCTTGGCCAGAGGGGGAGCACTTCTGCTAGTAGAAGGAGTGGTGTGATGGGTGGTGGAAGGTATGATCGTAGTTAGTCCAAAATACAAGGTTTAATGGCTATGACTGGTACAAGAAGGCAAGGCTGTGATACATCCAAACAAATAGCAGCAATGGGTCCAAACAGGCTTTCTCGGGCTGCATGAACAGGCTGCACAGCTCACTCAGTGAGCTGGGTCTCCTGTTTTTGCATAGGTTTTTCTCCCGTGTCTTTCCTTGCCTCCTCTAGTAGTTCTGGCTGAGCTAGCAACACAGAGAAGGAAGCATCAGGGAGAGTAGCAGTGATGGTGATGGTGGGGATGGTGGCAATGGTCGCAATGGTGGTGATGACAGTGATGACTGCGATAGTGGCAATGGTGGTGATAACAGTGATGATGACTGCAATGGCGGTGATGGTGGCAATGGTCGCAATGGTGGTGATGATGGTGATGACTGTGATAGTGGCAATGGTGGTGATAACAGTGATGATGACTGCAATGGTGGTGATGGTGGTAATCATGGCAATGATGGTGATGAAAGTGATGATGATGGTGATGATGGTGATGGCAGTGGTGACTTTAGTGGCAGCTTTGGTGATGGCTTGGCAGATGGAGAGGTGGTGAACTGGCTGCTTGTGGACCTGATCCTATCCATTGTCACCTAAGGCCATGGTGACATTTGGTCTCCAGTACAGCAGTGCTGAGGTGGGGGGGAGTCTCTTAGAAATGATGGGGTCTTTAACAGTGACTGACACTTTCCCTGTGTGTGAGCTCCTGCTCTTGTGGGACTGACCCTGTTAGCAGAGGGTTACCACATAGTGACCTGCTGCTCCCCTTTCTCTTTCCACGCATGCCTTTCTTCATCAAGGGAATAACTGTCCATCGGAGCATCAGAGAAGCCAGCTGTTCTGGTGGCCAGTCTCTCAGCTGCACCTTCATAGCCCTTCACCCCCTGGTAGCCAAGATGGACATGCTGCCACACAGGATGGTGGCATCCTTGGCACCAACTCTCAGAGGGTAGATGCAGGGTTTGGGTATCACTGGGCATGAGTCACAGTCTGTCTGTGAACTCAGGTGAGCACCTGCGTCCCAGGGCCCTGTCTTGGTTGGCAAGACCATCAATGCAATAGCGGCCATTAACAGAAACTTTTCATATAGACCCTTTGTCATGATTCCATTCATGAAGCAGAAGAGGAAGGATGTGTCCAGGCTCCATCATGGAGTTTTTGGGAACCACACTGTGGTTCCCAAATCCTGAGGCTTTGAAAATTACAGTGGGCCTTGAACCAAAGACCCCTTCAGGGTGAAGAGACTAAACCCAGGCCCACATTGGACTCAGAAAAGGAACTGAGCCAAGGTGCAGATATGGTCCTGCAATGTGGGACACCTTACTCCCAGCAGGCCAGCATCTTGACAACTCTACTGTGTGCTCATGTAACTGTGGTAATTTATGGTCATGGCTCAGTGGTACATACAGCATGTTTCTTCTCTTTGATTAGTAGTTCAGAAGCCCCATAGGCTCAGCCAAACCTCCCTTCCCACATATCCAGGAGGCCAAGGCCACAACACTGCTAGGCTCAGCCCCATCACCTGGCCCTAATGGATAAACCAATTCCAGCCTTCCACAAGCCATGCAGAACCTGGTTTCTAGGTCATGGTCTGTCTGTTCTAGATGTTTCAATGAAGGCAAGGGTTTGAAAATATTGAGATTTAATTGAAGAGCGCTGGAGTAAAGCAGTTGGCCATACAACAAGTGGGTGAGATGATAAATCTTGATTATAAATTTGATTGTGTTGAGAAGTGTCTAGAAACAACTCTGGTTTTATCTGTGAGGATGCTTCAGGGCACCATTAACTAAGATAGTTCCCTGAATGTGCTGGCTCCTCCCTGAGAAAGGGGGTACAGGCAGACTGAAAGGGAAAATGGAAAGAGCCAGCTGTGTAGGCTCCCCTTTCTCTGCTTCCTGTCTGTCAAGAGAGGAGCCTCGATCACACCCCTTCTCTACCACAATGTTCTGCCTCACTGCGGGCCCAAGACCAACAGATCCAAGGACTGTGGATGGAAAGCAGGAACCCTGGGGCCAAATGAGCCCGTCTTTAGTTGGTTCTGTCTGGCATTCCATCACAGTGACAAGAAAAATAACAGTTACAGAAAGTTAATTCTGAGAATGTGGTCATTGATGTGACTGTCCAGGCCACAGGATTCCAAAGCCTTTGGAACTGATTTGTAGCAAGAATGTGGAAGAGCTTGGAGATATGGGCTATAGAAGCCCTAGAGCGCTTGAGCAGAGTGTAATGGGTGATTCTGGTAGTAAATTGCCAGTGGAAATGCAGAGATGAGGCTGTGATCACAAGGTTTCAGGTGAGTGAGGGTTCTACTGGAAATGGAACTAGAAGCCATTCTTGTGACAAAAACTCATCTATACTTTGTTCACCTAAGACTACAGTAAGCTGAGTTTAAAGATGATGGAGTAATTTCAGCCCAGCATTCCGGTTGTGGCATGGTCATTGATGGCTGCTTTTAGTCGAGTTTATAGTGAGACTTATGATCAAAAATCAGGGAAGAAAAGGGCCAGTGAGATGCTCAGTGGGTAAAGGTGCTTGCTGCCAAGCCTGAAACACACACATGCACACACACACATGCACATACGCACACACACATGCACACACACACATGCACATATACACATACACATACATACATACACAAATATAGTAAAAAATTTAAGTTTGTAGTATAACTTTTGGACCAAGGAAAGTGTGCTTCTCTAAATATTAGGAGCATTAAAAACACCAAGTTCTTTAACTTAAAACAACAAGGAAGCTATCTTAAGGTCATCTCAGGAATTGGCTGGCCTCCTGGCCTACATATCAGGATCAAGGCTGTAAGGCTTTATTTCATTTGAAAGACTTCTTTGAGAAAAGAGCTCTAGCACCCTACTCATACAGGCCTGTCTGGAGGGAGGTGTTTGCCGGAATTCAACCAATGGAGAGTGATGGGGCTGCTGCAGCTAAGGGGGCTGGGCTGCTGCTGCACTGCCAGAGGACCTTGGCATTGTCCACACCATGCTGGTTTTGCAGACATTCAGGATTTGAGCATTGTGGGGTCCTGGCGGCTTCCACATAGATTTCAAAGGTCCAGGCAATGCTAGTTCAGGATCCTCTCAGGCAGCTTGTGAAGCTGAAGATGCATTAGACACCCCAGAATGTTACAGATGCCAGGAGTGTGCTGTGGGCAATGAGCACAGCCAACCTAGTCTTTTTGAAGCCGTATGGGCTGCGAATGGTAAAGCTGTACAGGTGGGGGCTCATGCGTCAGCACTACACACCCTGCATGCCAGACATGGATCTACAGGATTTAATGTCTGCCCTGCTGGGTTTTAGAATTGCTTTGGTTTTATGTCTACTTTCTATGACCTTGAATCTCCCTGTTGGAATGAAAATGTTTATGTCATTTATTCTTAGAGATATGTAATTTCCTTCTTTGTTTTGCAGGGGTTCATAACTAAGAGCTTGCCTTGAATCTCAGAGGAGACTTTGAAATTAGGCCTTGGAGCATTGCCGGGACTGTTAAGACTGTGGGAACTCTTGGGACGAGCTGAATACATTTTGCACTGTGAGATCGAAGTTGAGTCTTTTAGGGAGCCCAAAGTAGAAAGTTAGCATTTAAGATATGTTTGGCCATCAAATTGATAAAGAGCAGACTTGTGATGGCTCATCACAACTATCAGTCTGATCAGACTGAGAACCATCGAGATGAGCACAACACACCTCTGGGGAAGACTGTGAGGGCAATTCCCAGGGCCTGCTCTGAGTGTGGGCACCCTGGTTGGAGTAAGAAGGGAAAGGGGGCTAGTTCTCTCCCTCCCTCCCTCCCTCCCTCCCTCCCTCCCTCCCTCCTTCCCTCCCTACCTCTCTCTCTTCTTCTTGTCTGTCATGGTATTAGCCTTCTCTGTTTCCTCCTCTATGATGAACTGAAACCTCAGGCCTTCTTTCTCTTAGAACCTGGAACCAGGCTGGCAGCCAGCGAGCAGGGGAAGGGGTTGGGGTGGGAAGACACTCTTGGCTCTGGCCTCCCCAGGGCTAGGTTTGCGGACACTCTCAGGACCACACCCGGCCTGTGGTCTGACAACTAAACTCTCCTTCTCCTGCTTGTGCAGCAAGCACTCTTACCTGTGGCACTCTCTCTAGCTCTGATTTTTCTCTTTATAGCCTATTCTGTTAGGTATGATGTTACCACAAGAAAATCTCTGAGTCTGAAATTCTGAAACCAAGACTCATAACCCCTTCCTCCTTAGGTGCTTTGTTATATGGCAGAAGAAATTAGCATAGCAGGCCTCACCTAATCAGTTGAAGGCCCTTGGAGAAAAGGCAGAGCCTTAATGGTGCAGCAGAGATTTGGCAGCCATATCTAGGGCGCAGCTACAGTGTATGTGCTTTCCTGGAGCCACAGCTTGGGTCAGCTGCCCTGCAGGTTCTGGAATGGCCAGACCTGCAGTTGCTTTGTTCATTTATTTTCTCCCTTTGGTCCCCCTGTCTCAGTTAGCTACTGCTGCATGACAAACTGCCCCCAGCTGAGTAGTTTGTAACAGTAACTGTCAATTGAGCTCCTTCAAGAATGAAGGGCTAAGCCAGGCACCCACTGCCCAGCCTGTGCACCAGGCCCAGCCAGCCTGTAACCAAGGAGACAGCTGTTGTCCCTCAGAAAGCTTATAAACTGGAGCAATAGTCCCATTAGTCTCACTGCCTGGCACATGAAGTCATTGAAGCCTGGATCCACTCCACTGCTTCTTTCCTTCCTCCTTTTACTGTCCCTGATGACATGAGATGTTGTTTTGCCAGGCCACTGTACTGGTCACAAGCAAAGGGGCTTCCCTCCCTTTCTGCCAGCTCCTATCCAGTGAGAAGAGCTCAGGTCCTCACTGGGTAGCCACAGGCCAATGGGCCAACCTCTCTGAGCCTTGGTTTCACTGACTCCAGAACAGGGGTGTGAGCAAGGACTATATGTGACAGGCGTGTGGAAGGGTGGCTGTGGTGTGCTCAGAGAGACAATGCCCTGCTCTGTCAAACAATGCAGGCCATTCCTCTAGTCAGCTGAGGGGAGGGGCATGATTTGAGCACCCAAATAGACTGATGAGCTGGAGGTACTAGCCTGCACCTGCAACTCGGGGGGCTGGGGGCTGCTCCACCCACGATGTGGGGCCCCACCACTTCCTTCAGGGGCCAGGCTGGAGACAGGCACCCTCTGATCTAGACCACCAGGCAGTGACTTCCCAAATTGCTCGGAGAGCAGCAGCCTGCCTCTGCCTCTCCCTCTCACTCTGGCCTGGATGAGAGGTGGGGGAACAGACGAGCCTGAACATAAATGGGTGTTATTACTCCGCAGAGCAGAAAAGACGGGGGGCAAGGCTTCTTAAGGCACGACTGCCTCCGGGGCTCAGCACTCAGCCATGTCCCCATGACTCAGTTTCCCCAACTCCTTTAATGGAGGTTTGTGATCCTGGTGACAACAACAGCCCAGCAGGGCCCCTCTCTGCTGAAGGGAAAGTATCTCAATGATGCCTGAGCAGGGGTCATCCTGAACCTCCCTCTTGCCTACAGGGATGGCAGCTCAGGATGGTTCTAGCAATCTCTGGTCACTTTCAGGGAAGCAGAGACTGTGTGTGTGTGTGTGTGTGTGTGTGTGTGTGTGTGTGTGTGTGTGTTGAGGGTGTCCCCTGGGAAAACCAAGCTGCTCTCTCCAAAAAGGCAGAGCCTCAGTCCTGGCAGGTGGCAGAGAGCACAGGCCAGCAGCATTAGAGTTGTCTTCCTGCTATGGGTCACCTCAAAGGAATTAATAGTGACAATCAGTGGAGGGAAGGAGGAGGGTGCTCTGAAGGCCAGGAAGTATCATCAGACCCAGAGGAACAGCAGTGAGGGAAGGGCAGGCTCGCCTGGAAAGCAGGGAGCTGAGATTAAATCCTGTCTCCCCTCCGGCCATATGATGGAAGGCTGGACTCGGGAGGGTATGGAAGGGACAAAGATTCCTCGGCAGTGCCCAGCTGGATCTGCTGTCCTCCAGGTCAAGATCAATTGAAGCAGAAGTGTTGGCAGCCTCACAGAGGGGGTCATGAAACATCCCAAAACACAGGAGGCCCAAAATATAACAGTGAGGGCTACTCCTACAGTGCCAGGATGTCAGCTGCCCGCAGTCGAGGGGGATCTCATGGGATTTCCTAACAGAAATTCCAGTGAGCTTTTAAACAGAGCTGGGCTTGAGATGAAAGTTCAGATGGAAAGTAAACATGGGAGACTGGAGGAGGAAGCTGACAGGAAAGCAAAGCGCCCTAGGTGGGGATGGGGCTGCCTAGTGGGCAGGGAAACCTGAAGGCAGTAGGGAAGGGTTAGCCCAGAACTAGGGTCTGTGGAGAGGCGAACTGGGGTGAGGAGGCCCCCCTGAAATCACCACGCCTTTGCCGGTATGTCACATAAAGTGGTGTGGGGCTGAGCACCGGGCCTTGTGGAAGAAGACACAGTTAGATCCACTCTTCGCACCCCACAGGGTCAGCAGATGGGAGCACAAGGACAAAGCACAGAAGTCACCTTCCTGTGGGGGAAGATCAGACACAGCACCAGGCAGCACTGCATTCCTGAGGGGGAAGATCAGACACAGCACCAGGCAGCACTGCATTCCTGTGGGGGAAGATCAGACACAGCACCAGGCAACACTGCATTCCTGTGGGGGAAGATCAGGCACAGCACCAGGCAGCACTGCATTCCTGTGGGGGAAGATCAGACAGAGCACCATACAGCACTGCATTCTTGTGGGCGAAGATCAGACACAGCACCAGACAGCACTGCATTCATGAGGTTTTCTAAAACCAACAGCTTTGGGGGCTGGAGAGATGGCTTACCAGTTAAGAGCACTGGCTGCTCTTCCGGAGGACCCGTCTTTTATTCCCAGCACCCACATGGCAGCTAACAACCATCCATAAGTCCAGTTCCAGGTGAATCCAATACCCTCCTCTGACTTCTGTGGGCACTGCGCAGTGTGGATGCACTAACACACATGCAGGCAATACACTCATTCACATAAAATAAAAACAATAAATAAAATAGTTTTTAAAACCCAGCGTTGGCATGGGACAATCTCTGCAGGACTCAGAGGCCAAGTAGAGCAAATGCCCAGAAGGCTTCTCCAGCAGGGGCCGTCCTTGGGTAGGAAGAACTTTAATGTGTAGGGAGATAGAGCTGCAGCAATAAGAGACCACCACCCCGTCCCCTGAGCTGGAGGTAACAGTGTCCCCACAGTCTTGGCAGCCTGGGTACTTGTGGGTTCTGCCACTCTGAGGGGAGGTGGTCTGTTGGTGTGGCTCCCATGTACCTGCCTCTCAAATGAGGAGCAGAGGGAAACTTTTCCTGGGGGTGAGTGTGCCTCTCCGCCTTGTGTCCCTTTCTGTGATCTCTGGGACGTGCTGTCAAGAGAAGGAAGCTCAGCACAGAACACAGGTGGCGGGTTGCCTGTGGGGAAGGAGGAGGAACGAGAACCCCAGGAGCACCCATCCTTGAGGATGAACACAAGAACATCTCCTTCCTGGGGAGGAGGGGGTTCTGCAGTGAGCACCCCCAACGCCTGTACTGCACTTAGACCTTTGGAGGCTTGTTAATGTTCCACACAGTAAACTAAATTACAGTAATGAGCATGGGAAACGGAAATAAGAGAAATAATAAGCATGGTTCCAAAACTTTGCTACAGTGAAGACCCACTCAAGCAAAGCAAGAAGCCATGCTTTACCTCTATCTGGCTCTCTGGCCAGGATGGAAGGGAGAGGATGGAGGGTGCCCTGCCCAGGGTGCAGATGGGGGGTGGTGTGCGAGACAAGTTTGAGGAGCTTTCTCTGGTGCCTGTGTGTCTGTGTGTGTGCGTGTGTGTACTCACATGTGTGTGCTCATGTGTGCACATGCTTGTGTGTGCACTCACATGTGTGTGCTCATGTGTTCACATGCCTGTGGAGGCAAGAGGTTGATGCTGGGTCTCTCGCTGAAACTAGAGCTCATCCACTGGCTAGGCTGGCCGGCCAGTGAGCTCCAGGGATCCGCCTGTCCATGCCCCGCCCCCAGCACTGGGGTTGCTCATAGCTGGCCAGCTTTTACATGGGCCTTAGGGATCAAACTCAGATCCCCACATTTGCACAGAGAACACTTTACTTGCTACTCCATCTCCCCAGCCCAGACCTTCCTCCTATAGTGGGGTGACCATAGCCACCCTGGCTGTAGGTAGATGCACCCAGGCTTGAAGATGTGCAAATGTATCCTTGAAACTAGAAGATAGGTGACTCTGAGATACAGAGAGCTAGGACACACCTGAGAAGGGACTGGACTCAGCATAAATTCAAATTTCCAACTAAATGAGCATATGTGGGCATGTGTGCTGCCTGTACCTGTGTGTATGTGTGTGTGTGTGTGTGTGTGTGTGTGTGTGTGTGTGAAGATGCAGCTATGTGTGTACAGATGCATGTACCTGTGTGTCCTTGCTGGTGTGTCTGTCTCTATGTATGTGTGTACATGTGATATTTGTGGTTGTCTGTGTAGGGCCTGGGTGAATCTCCTTTGCCTAATAAAAGGCCTTTTAAAACACTCTCTTTGACCCTGGCACCTAGACTTTGGTTTCTAAAACATTTCCAACTGAAAGGAACTAGAATTCCTGACAGAAATGGCAGATTTTAAGGCTGGAGCAAGAAAAGTATAAAATTAGATGGGAACATCCTGTTATGCCAGAAAGTAAAGAAGTGCTCAAACCAGACATGGCGTGTTACAAGACCCAGAGGAGGCTGGAGGGGGCTGCTCCAGCCAAAGAGCCAATGGCACCGAGCTCTAAACCATTGAGAAGATAGGGGTCCATGAGTGCCTACTGATGAGAGAGGATAGAGATGGGTGGATAGAAAGGTAGTGAGGTGGGAGGATAGAGAGATACATGATACATACACGATAGATGATTGGTAGATGATAAATATAGGAAGATAGATGATAGATGATAGATGATAGATAGATAGGTAGATAGATAGATAGATAGATAGATAGATAGATAGATAGATAGATAGATAGTTGTTCTGGTGGATATGTAGGTAGGCAGGTGGATGGACAGGTGGGCGACAGGTGGGAAAGGCATGATGTGTGAGACAGAGGCTGATGTTTCTAGAGTGCACCAGGTGGCAACTGGCAACTGTGGTGAAATTCTGGGTTTAAAAACTGACTGCACCAGCCATTGGATCAGGGTCAAAAAGGATGATAACTCGCTAACTCCAGGGCAAATGGTGATGGGGAACAGACTCTGCTTGTCTGAGTCTCCTCCGAGGGTGTTTACACGTTGCTGGGAAACAAAGAACAGATAATGCAGACAGCTCTTTGACCAGCTTCTCAAAATAACATCGTGGATGGCCTTTGGAAACACTGCGGTGCAGGGCAGCCATGTCCTCCTCCAGGACAGGCAAGCAGGGAACAGCGTGGTTGCCTCAGCTCCCTTCCTGGGAAGCCCAGGAAGCCCAGTGAAAGGAAGCTGGAGAGACAGAAGACACAATGCCTGGCCTGGAGTAACAGGGCTGGGGTCCAGCTCTACTCTGTTATTTGTGTGTTTATAATTTTTTTTTATTTTATTTACTTTTGTATGTGTATGAATGTACTGTCTGTATGTAGGTCTGTGCACCGGTGTTGTGCAATGCCTCGGAGGTCAGAAGAGGATGTCGGATTCCCCTGGAACTGGAGTAAAGACGGTTCTCAGCCACCATGTGGGTGCTGGGGATCGAACCCGGGTCCTCTGCAAGAGTAGTCGGCACTCTTAACTGCTAGGCCATCTCTCCAGCCCCATGTTTATAATTTTTTAAAGTCAGTGTACAAAGCAGCATGTTTCCCTATGGCATTTTCCTGCATACCTGTCAGACTTTGTCATCTATCCCACTCGCCCACCCTTCTCCCCCATTCCTACCCCTTTCTTTTCCTCAATGAGTAGTTCCACCCCTTCTGCTTTCATGACACATGTATTCTTTTTAAATATTTTACTTATTATTTTTATTTTATGTGTATGTGTATGCAATCACACTTTTTTATTTTATTTATTTATTTTTATTTATTTCTGTATGTGTATGAAAGTACTGTCTGCATGCAGGTTTGTGCACCCGAGTCGTGCAATGCCGCAGAGGTCAGAAGAGGGTGTCGGATTCCCCTGGAACTGGAGTTCTCCTGGAATTGGAGTTTCAGACGGTTCTCGGCCGCCATGTGGGTGCTGGGGATCAAACCTGGGTCCTCTGTAAGAGTGGTCAGCGTTCTTAACCGCTAGGCCATCTCTCCAGCCCGCAATCACACGTTTAAGTGCACTTTTGTCATGCAATGCCCACAAAGCTCAGAAGAGGGCGTTGGATCCCCTGGAACTGGAGTTATGGATGGTTGCTTACTGCCATGTGGATGCTGGGAGCCGAGCACAGGTCCTCTGAAAGAGTAGCTAGTGCTTTTAACTGCTGAGCCAGTTCTCTAGCCCCAACACATACATTCTTTAAAAATTTATTTTTTCCATTTTATTTACTTATTTTATATGTGAAAGCATGTATATCCCACACTTTTGTGGAGGTGTGAGGACAACTTGTGAGAGTTGGTTCGCTTCCTCCATCATGTGGGTTCTGAGGATGAATAGGTCTTCAGGCTTGGCAGCAGGCGCCCCCTCCCTTGAGCCATTCTGCCAGCTCCACAGGCATCCTTTCCCTATTCCTCTTCCTTTCCCCTCTCTTAAGATCTCTTCCTCCTCTCTAGCTTTAACTTTCCTGGCTTACACACACACACACACACACACACACACACACACACACACACAATATAGAGTCCATATATGAGAGAAAATATGTGGTATTGTCAGAGTCTGGCTTATTTCAAGAAACAATCATCTCCAGTTGTACCCGTTTCCCTGCAAATGTCATGATTTCATTTTTCTTTATGGATCCATAAAATTCCACTGTGTATAAGCATCACATTTTCCTTGCCCGTTCATCTGTTTATGACATGCAGGCTGGTTTTACTTCCCGGCTCTGGTGAACAGTGCAGCAGTCCACATGGTGTGTGAGCATCTCTGCAATATGTGAACTTAGAGTCCTTTGGGCAACTGCCCAGAAATGATAGAGCTGGGCATACAGCCTTTCTGTTTTTAGTTTTGGGGGAGCCTCCACATTGATTCCATAGTGACCCCCAGTTCACTCCCACTAGCACTTCCTTGCCAACATTTGTTATCACTGCTTTCTTGATGATAGACCTTCTCACAGGGTGGGATGGGATCTCAAATCAGTTTTACTTTGCATTTCCCTGATTTATAAGATGTCCCCTCCGGGATTTCAATGCTCTGTGGTCCCCAGTGCTGTTCCCCACAGGCCTACTCCTGGCTTCCTCACCAGTGGGGTGCAAGGGGTTCCAGGCTCCCCACAGCCTCACCAGCATATATCTTTTTCCCAGCTAGAGCCTGATGGGTCTGAAAAAAGAAGTAGAATTCAATCCTCACATAACCACTATCAAATGAAACCCTGAAGGTAACCTAGACCCAGCTTGGTCCAAGCCCTCTTTGAGAAGACAGGAAACTGGGGTGCAGATGGGATCTAGTTACTGTGGACATGAAATTGACCCACAACAGAGCTCTGCCTCCCCTACCTCATGTTCCAACACTCTGGCTCTGCATTCACAGGCCTCAGCAAATGTTTGGGGCAGTAGGCCAGATAGCAGCAGGCAGCCTAGCCACTGTGTGTCTCTGCTGCAGCCTCTCAGCTCTGTGTCCAGGACAAAGCAACAAGCAACCAGTGGGTAAGACTGTGTTTCAATACAACTTTATTTATAAAGATAAGTGGCAGGTTCTGGCTTGGGCCAGAATTTCTGTCTCCTGTTCTGGGGTGTCAGTGAACAACCTATCTATAAGGCTCACAGTGTGATACTCACTGTCTTGGGCTGGGGATAAATAGCAGCAGAGAAAGTCGTGGCCCCTCGTAGGCTAAGGCAGGACTGCACTACGGGAGCAGAGAAGGGGGTCTGGCTCACCGTTCCGGGGTCAAGTTGTGCCCAGGTCCTGATAACACCCCTATGAAGGTGTCTGAGCCACTACACTGTTCAAGTGGCAGCTGAGGTATGGAACCCTCATTCACGCACTGTCACCCAGGTGACTCCCACCTCTTGTGGGTGCGGATGTAAGGCTGTGCTTATCCTGGGGGCATCTTGTGGCTCCACAAAAGGTCCTCGAGGCTGGCCTCAAGGATCCAAAGGAAGAAGGGAGGGTGGTGTTCAAGGCAGAGGTCCATCTGTACAAAGGACAGGAGAGAAGAGCTGTAGAGCCCAGGTTGAAAGATATGCAACAGGCCCAGGGCAGGTGGAGGGCGGGTGTCCAGGAGGAGAGATTACAATGAGGTTCATTGCTGCAGTGACACCAGCAGGGGAGGGGGCGGGGGGAGGGCGGAGGGGGACCAAGATGGACAGGGCTCTGGTGTCCCATCAGAAAAATGGGCCTGGCTTCCTGAGGGGAAGAAGCACTTCCTCAGTTCCTGAGGCCTGGGGTCTCCTTACGCAAAGGCTGGAAGGCCGCAGCATCCCTCCCCTCCCTGTTCGCGCACTAGCTCCCCTGCGTCACCTGTCGCTCCGCTCCCACCTTGCTGGGCTTTCGTCTTGGGCACCGCAGCTGCAGTTCCAAAGGCTTCATCGCCACCTCTGTAGCCTGTGTGGTTTTGCCACTGTGCCCCCTTCACTGGTCCTGGAAGGGGTCTGTTATATTTTGGGTTCTGTGCTGATTGGTTACTAACCTTGGCTTCCTGGGCATGAGTTAGTTCTTCCTTTGGGGAATGATTGGAATTTGATCCAGGACACTGGCATCCTCCAAAGGCTAGGGATATGTGGCCAGGCCACATTCATCTTGGACTGAAGGTCTGACTGGGGGATGATGGGGTGGTTTTGTTTCAGGGAGGGAGTATGCACAGTGTGAGAGGTGAGCCTGGTTCGGCTCCCCGCCCTCCTGACTGCTGCCTCCGCCAGGCTGGTTCCCCTTTCACTTCTCCCACTGAAATCTAACACTGACCTTACTCATGCACGGCCCTCTCAGGGCAGGAGGGACATGAAGGGTCAGCAGGCTTAGCCACACCCCCAAATTCCCAGGCATGTCTTGGGTCCCTGAGCTCCTCCAGGCCTGGCTTCTCCTGGTTGCAGGGCAAGGACAGGTGCCCTCTGTGGGAAGCGCCTGGGGTGCTGTTGAACGGTTCCTTTCTCCAACCGGCCACTCCCACCTCAGTGTCCAGGTCACTCAGTTTTGCTGTTGCCCATCCACTCAGTTAGCTTTTCCATGGTCTTGGGATCTGGTCCAGGGGAGGCGGGTGAGAGATGCCCATGAGAAGACTGTGAAACCTAACAAGCAGGCCTTCCATTCGGTACCCAGGTGCGCTGAAATGACACAGTTCCATGAGGGGGTTGGAGGGTTTTTTTTGTGTTTGTTTGTTTGTTTGTTTAATTGTTGTACCACTGGCTAACGTGGGACACACTATGTAGATCAGGCTGGCCTCGATCTTACAGAGATCTGTTTCCACCTATCTCTGTCTCCCTAGTGCTGTGATTAAAGGAATGTGCCACCATGCCTGGCCTCCAGGTTGACATCTTTATCCCACATTACAGACAAAGAAGCAGATAGAGAAACAAGTTACCATGGGAAACCTGGAGTTGAACTCCTCACTGTCAGCCCCCAACATATCTTCTGTCTTAGTGTGATGAAGACCCCCTTGGAGTAGGCTGCAGATCTTTTGTGCATGGTTCTAGAACCGTATCAAATGTATTTTTCCTTCCCCCAGCACTCCACAGGAGCACACATATATTCTAGATGTTCACTCAGTGGTGTTCCCACTGAGCATCACGGTTACTAGAGGCAGAGGCTTCACTGCTGCAGCTCCAGCATCGGACAGAAGGGGAGACTGGGCCTGCCTGCTCCTATCCAGAGTTGGGATGGAATGAGGGTATTGCGGTTTGAATGTGAAGTGTCTGCCACAGGCTCGTATGTTTGAACACCCAGCTGGTGGTGCTGTTTGAGAATGGCATGGAACTTCAGGAGGAGGCTTTCTGGAGGAATTTGTCATTGGGGACAGGCTTGGAGGTTTTATGGATTGGCCCCGCTTGCTGTTCGTTTTCTCCCTCTAGACTAACAATGTGGCACAAGCCCCTGCGGCCTTGCCTTCTCGCTCTGATGAAAGGCATTCCCTCTGAAACTGTGAGCCAAACAAACCTTTTCTCCCTTAAGTTGCTTCTGTTTAGGCATTGATCACAGCAACAACCAAACTCAGAGTGAGAGCTCTGCTCATGTGCCTGCCTGATACCCGGCCCCTCCGGGAGGGAGAAGGCCAGTGCTCCTCTGCCATTTTCCACCTGGCATGGACGGAGGGAGGCTTTGGACCACCTCCCTAAGGAGTTTTTATCTTTTTGTAATGTGTATGAGTGTACTGTGTGCATGTAAGTAAGTGCACCCTGTCATGCAATGCTGCGGAGGTCAGAAGATGGTATCGGATCCCCCTGGAACTGGAGTTAAAGACAGTTCTTAGCTGCCATGTGGGTACTGGGAGTCAAACCTGGTTCCTCTGCAAGAGCAGTCAGTGCTCTAAATCGCTGAGCCATCTCTTCATCCCCCCTAAGGAGCCTTTGGTCCCAAACAATAATGCTAGGGACAGCAGAGGAGAAACGATGAGCCCTGAGCCTCTGCTGGTTGCTGCCTTCCCAGGAGCCACCTTTTCAGGATTGGCCATTTGAAAGATGAGCCTTTTACAGGACTGGATCTAGAGAAGGGCACGGAAAGTCTCTGAGGGGCTCTGGTACCACTCCACGGGAACAGATCCAGCAGTGCACCCAGAGAGGCTCTAAGAACCATGGTGGGCCAGGGCCTAACTACTGTGGAAACCAAGCACCTGACCATGGCCTTCGTTACAGCCCCCCCCAAGTCTGCCCTCGTTATGGAAGGAATGTGTTCCCACCCCAAAGATTGCTTTCTACCCAAGACCCTGTTCTAAAAGACCTTCAGAGATCACTGCTTCCTAGACAATTGACCACGTTTCAAATGACAGGTTCTTCTATAAATGTGACCAGTGCTGGGGTCCAATGTGGAGAGTCTTTCATCCCTAGAAATGGGCAGTGGGAAAGGGGCCCACCGTTCAACTGTCAGGAGAAGGTCTGCTGACCAAGTAGGTGACCATGCACAGATGGCCTGTGCCTGGCCAGATCTTCATAGCCAAATTGCTGCTTTGCTTTAGCAGGTTTAAAGTCAGCCTTCCACACCTGTACACACACACACACACACACTCACTCACAGAGCAACCAGTCCTAGAGCATCCAAACAGCCCCAGGGAACCCCAATCTAAAATCCACAGCTGATCTGCAATGGCCTGGATGCTTCATGGTTCCACGGGAAGATTCTAAACATTGATGGTGGGGCCCATGCTTCAGCTCTTCCAGATACTAGCTGGGAACACAGGGGAGACACCACCACAGCATAACAACACATGCTAGTGTACAGGTGGTCTGTGCAAATGAGCATATGTAACTCCCAGAAACAGTAACACCAATATGTGACAGATGCCGACAGGGTGACCACATTGGCCCTGTGCAGCTAGACAAGTAGACTCCTCATGACTAGCCTTCCTGGGATTTTCTGACTAGACTCAGTACTTCTGGAACACCTACTGTGTATTGGTTCTGAGCCAGGCCTGAGGGGACCTTAGGGAATGGCTCAGGTGACCTGACAGGGGCCTCATCAGTCCAGTGCATGGAAGGAGCTACCCTAACACCCAGCAGACCCTCAGATTCATATTCTACCCTAGCTGCACCCCAGCCCCAGATCCACCACCCCACTGGATAGTGAGGACTCTCCTATAGATGGATGGGAGACTCATCAGATCATGGTGATCAAGAGCCAGGCTAGAGTGGGCCTGGAAGCAGCAACATGCCCCCCTGAAATGCCATATCAGGCATGCAGGAGCCAAGGTCTCCCAGCACCCCAAGCCCTGCTAATTGAATAAATATTCATCTGTGTGGAGTCCCCAAGTATGCAGTTTCCATGGATACCCCTCCTAATGGCTTAACGAGACAAGGGCACAGGCTCTCCAAAGCTGGAGTGATACTAGCACTAATCAGGGGGCCCACTGCACAAGGCCCTGCCTGCTCCTCTATGAGTCCTGGACAGACACTGAATAGACAGAAAGCACCTTCCTCCCTGTGAAGTTGCTGTGGTAAACCTACCCTCAAGGCCACCTCATCTTAGAACCTGCATTGTCATGGACATGTCTGCCCTTTCTTCCTTCCACTACCAGAGCCTTCCAGAGCCACATACATTTCCTGTGTGAGGGATACCTGCTAGCATAGCTTAAAAGGCTTATGGTGCACTGTGAAGTCTCAGTGTGACCTTTCTCCTTGACCTGCCCCTGCTCTCAGCCTGGATGTCGGCTGCCTGTGCTGCATCTCCCACCTGACCCCACCATGTGCCCAGGACTGTGATGCTCAGGGATCACAGGGATCCAGGGTCAGGAGGAATCAGGAGGCTGGAGGGCCAGGGGCTCTCAGCAGTGGCCTTTCTGGCCACTGGACCTCACACATGAGCTTGACAACTTGGCTAGGGAACAGGGCTGTGCCAGCCACCTCCCAAACCTCGTCCATGTTCTTCGTGGTCTGTTGGGAGGCATTCTGGGTACTGCTGACTTAGAGGCAATGGAAGGCAGGGCTTAGAGGCAAGCCAAGCTGCCTACAGATCGCCTGACCTGTGACCGCATGGCTGCCTCTTGAGAATGACCTATCAGTGAGGTCCCCAGATCCCTGATACATCTGTGGATCTTTTGGGCCTGAGTTCAGGCTGTGCTTGACCCAGAGCCACACACAGTTAGCGGAGCCCCATGGGAGCTGACAAGCCGAGGTTGTTACCCACAACTGGACTAGGAACAGGAAAGCTTCACCAAGGGGTGCCATCTCCCTGAGGACCCTGCCCTCCCACATGCTCTCCAGTGTACCCACAGTGTCACTGCCATAGTCATTGGTAAAGAGCTTGAGGCTGGGGACTAAAGCTATCAATGAAACCCCTGTGGCCATGGTGGACCTGAGTAGGGGACACAGATGGCTGGGACTAGGCCCCTTCGTGGCATCTGCCCTTACATGGACCCAGCCATCCTTACAGTGCAGTTGGACAAAGATCCTGGCTCTGTTCCCACAGATGGGTGTATTTGCCAGAGCTGAAGCCCGGCCCTGCCTTTCCATCAACCCTGGATGGTGGGAGCTTTGTGGCCATCTCACAGCCCACTCTCTGGGCAGACTTTGCCAAAATGGTTAGGGGACAGATGCTGCACTCTCAGGAGACTCTGGGAGAACTGGAAGGGGGCTGAGCAGCGGGAAAGGGGGCTCATGAACACGATGACCATAAAAGCTGCCATACCTGGACCTGGAAGGACCTGGCAATGGTACAGTCAGACCAAAAGACAGGGCTGTGATCCTCAGAGAGGAAGGAGGCCCTGCCTGCCCCAGCCTGGTGGGGATGAGCCAGGGAAGGAATTCTGAAGCAAGGCAGGACCAGGGCTCTGAGGTCCATCCGACCATCTGGGAAAGCTCAGAGTCGCTCCTGAGCATTGCTCTGGGTAGAGTATAACTTCCACCGGCAAAGGCTGCGAGGCTCTTGGGCTAACCCTGGATCATCTTACAAGTCAACACTGCCTAGAAAACAAAAAGCACAACCCGTTCCTTCCTGCCAGTGTGGCACCAGCACCAGGAGCCACAGTCCCTCCACCCAGACCTCTGAGAGCAGTAGCCTGGCAGACTCTGCCTGGAGCATGACCATATTTTCCTTCCTCGAGAGCCCCACAGTGGCCTTGTGTCCGAAGGCCTAGACAGAGGAGAGTCAGCCACCCATATGACCTAAAACCTATGTACAAACAAGCAGAGGGCTGTGCTGCCCATGTCCCCACCTCTTCACGCAGGATGGGCAGGGTTTCACTGGCCTCAGAATTAGACTTGCTCTGTGTCCCCCTCATTGGCTCACTCACCATCAGCTGATCCTTACCACTCCATTCTGAGCACATGCCCCCAGGGCACACGGACATCAGGATCCAAAGCTAATAGCCCCCCTCCCCCCGCAGCCCACGGCAGGGTTTTTGCCAACTCACAGGCACCTTGAGGAGCCAGGAGGTGTCCAACCCCACTGGTGGGGTGCAGGAGGGCTATCTGTGGCTAGGCTGCTCTTGGGAGGACAGAAAAGGACAATATCTGGG
The DNA here is from genome assembly GCA_009823505.1 of Rhizomys pruinosus. NCBI lineage: Eukaryota > Metazoa > Chordata > Mammalia > Rodentia > Spalacidae > Rhizomys > Rhizomys pruinosus. The sequence goes on along the minus strand of VZQC01012005.1, from coordinate 4,864,715 downwards.
TCTCCTTAGGATATAGTGGGGTCCTTCTGTCCCCTCAGGACCATTTTGCAGGGATGGGACCCTGGGAATGTTGCCCTCTTCTGGACACCTGCTGGCCTTGTACTCACACTGTTAGGATGGTTTGAACATCCAACATCCAAGGGTTTAACTCTGCTCCATGGGGTCCCTTGGCATTGGCCACCCTCCCAAGGCAAGGGCAGGGGTGGCCATACCCCAATGCCACATGGACTTCCTGTGAATGTGGGCCTGGCTGACACAGGAAGTTTGCTCCTTCAGTGATGAGCCAGAGGCATTTGCCTCCTCCAGGGAGTCATGTATTTTTTTTTCTGCTGTAATTGAAACAATATCTAGAATGAGGCATCTAATTACCCTTCTTTCTAGAAATTGAATGATAACATGTCCTGTCGATACAAACCCTTTGTTCAAGTCAAACACGGCTTCCCAGGGCAATTCTGATCAGCACAGTGGTAAAAAGCACTTAGGTTTTAAATAGTTTCTCTAAGTCTAATCCCAGTGCCTGACGGCATCCGTGGAAGCCTTCGTTCCCTTCTCGAGGAGTCTTTGTGCTCCTGTGTTTCTGCTTTAATGTTGATAATTCAAGCTCATCTAAAGATCTGCTGCTTAGCCGCATTTTCTTCCAGGGTGGAGAGGGCCTTTGAAGACATCAGAACATGCCTGGTCAGTTGTCAATTGGATAGACTGAGTCCCAGGACATGAGAAAGCAGCAGAGATCATAGAATCCCCCTCCTCCCCAGTCAGGTAAAAGCCAGTTCTAGACTGTAGGGAAGAGTTGTGGGGACAAGGCAGGTGGCCACTGCCCAATGGTCTGGGTTCAAACCTGATGGCACCTTTTGCCCTTAAAACCCCATGCTGACCCTACATCCCAACAGTATGCCCTTTCTGAGCAGAGGCTCCTGTCTGCTCTGTCTCTGCAGGCTCCAGGGCAATACTCTCTCCACTGACACTTTGGATCCTCCACAGCCTCTATGTATGGCAGGACTCTGTGAACACGGTTCCTGTTCACGAGGGGAATGGCTTCATCCACCAGAGACAGGGTGTGCCCTGCTCACCTGTACTTGAAGGAGACCACATTGTCCCTGTACACCTGGCTCTTGGCTAAAGGGAAACAACACAGAGAGCCCTGTCCCAACAAAGGGGTCTCTAGCCCCAAGTGCCAGGGGGCTGAGGTGAAGCCCTGTGTTAGTGTGATAGAATACCTATCTTAGAATATGGCTGCCATTAAAAGATTGTATCTTCCAGTTTCCTTGCAGCAGGCATGGCCATGAGACCAAGTTCTAACCAATAGGTTGTTAGCTTCAAAGCTAAGGGCTTGGGCCCTTGTTAGAGCAGCATCACCCGATGCACACCTTTAAACAGAGTCCAGTCCAGTTCCCACCTGGGACAGAGCTCGGGTTGACCGGAGTTTGAACACAGGTGGGCCTTGCTTTCTGAGGTCTCTGGGAAGGGAAGACACAAGAAGGAAAGCCTGAGGGAAAAACAGCCCACTGTCGAGCCTCGATCCACGGATTGCAGGACAGCTTGGCCCCTGCTTGCCTCAAATGCAGGAGGTAAGTACTACGGTGTTCAGGGCCAGGGGCCCATGGGTGGTCTTTGCAGGATGGATGGGCACATGGAGGTGCCCTGTGGGTGGTCAGGCCAGTCAGGGTGGTGGCCCCAACACATGCCAGGAAAGAAAGCCAGAGGTCAATTCCATGGCTAGGGTGGGCACAAGCCCTCTCAGCTTATTTTTCCAAACCTGTTAAAGACTCTTTTCCACTTTCAAAAACCCACATCCAGCTGGGCATGGTGGCACATGCCTTTAACCCTAGCACTCAGGAGGCAGAGGTAGGCAGATTTCTGTGAGTTCCAGGCCAGCTGGGACTAAAGGGAGATCCTGTCTCAAAAAGGAAAAAAAAAAAAAAACAAAAAAAAAAAACATAAAACCTCACATCCAAACCAAACCAGAACCTCTCTACACTCTTCAGCTCCCTAGCACTTGTCTGCTACATCATAGTCACCCTCATAGTCACCCTCAAATCATGGCATGAAATCTCTTCCATCTAATGAATGTGGCTTCTGGGCAGTGGGGCAGCTGAGACGCAAGAATGCCCCATGACTGTTTAAAACTAACCAGCACAGTCTTTACATATGCAAAGTGGGTGAACAGCCGCCCAGCTCTCTGGAAATGAGCATGTAAATGAGAACTGGAGGCTCCTCAGCCTGGAGGTGACAGACATAGTAGGGATTAGGGGAGATCTCAAAGGGGCTGGCTTCATGGATCCACCACATAGGGCCAGGCCCCCACAGCTTAGTACATGGAATGCAAGGGAGGATGGCAGGATCTTACTTGGCTGAGGTGGCCAGAACCCAGGCCCTTCTTCAAGAAAGCTCCTCTCCACTCCCAAGCCAGCTGAGGTACCTCTTGTGTTCCTATGGCCATGTGCAAGGCTGCTGTATCTGACCTCAAGCAGCACTGTGCTCAATGTTGAAAATTAGCAGGTTTTGCCTAAGACTCAAAAGTGAGCTTTGCCCGAGAGCGTGGAGTTCTGTCACCAGCATGTGCAGACAGGCCAAGGATCCCCTTGAGAGATGCTACAAATGGGACCCCAATATCATTTAGTACCAGGTGCAGGACAATAGTGACGATGGTGATGATGGTGGTGGTGATGGTGGTTGACAATGGTAGTGATGGTGATGATGATGATGATGACAATAGTGAAAATAATGATATGGTAATGACAATGGTAGTAACCATGATGATGGTGGTGATGATGATGATGACAATAGTGAAAATAATATGGTGATGACAATGGTAGTAACCATGATGATGGTGGTGATGATGATGATGATGATGATGATGATAATAGTGAAAATAATGATATGGCGATGACAATGGTAGTAACCACGATGATGGTGGTGATGACGGTGATGGTGATGATGATGGTGATGGTGATGGTGATGACGGTGATGATGACGGTGATGGTAATGATTATGATCAGAGTAACGGCGATGGTGACAAGGGTGATAATGGTGATGATGTAGCAGTGGCAGTAAAGGTAATAATGGCTGTAACAATGATAGTTATAAAGATCAACTATGATTTACTAAAAGTGTGCTAAGTGTCAAGAATTACAAACATTAGTTCTTTTTATTAATTTTTTATTTACAAAAGTAACTCAAGCTTTTGGAGTAGATTAAACAAGATAAAGACCTCAGTTCACAAGTGGAAAACAAAGGGTCGAGAGGGCAGATGGCTTGGCAGCCAGGGCAGAGTGTCAGGAATAATCCTGGGTCCAGAGCAGACAGAAACCCTGTCCTGCCCAGCGTGTCCCCTCATTTATGGTTACACTCTTCATTTCTCCCTGGTGCACACAGTATCCCATACACTTGCTTCTCACCAAACATGTACACACATGCATGTGCTCACAAATACACACACATACATTCATGTGCACACACATACTCATTTATATGCACAGACACTTTTCCCTAGAGGTCCAGATGTCAGAAGTCTGAAGGGTGTGCAAGGCTGGCTCCTCCCAGATGTCAGAAGTCTGAAGGGTGTGCAAGGCTGGCTCCTCCCAGATGTCAGAAGTCTGAAGGGTGTGCAAGGCTGGCTCCTCCCAGGTGTCAGAAGTCTGAAGGGTGTGCAAGGCTAGCTCCTCCCAGAGGCTCTGCTGGACAGTTTCCTGGTCTCTCCTGCATCTATAGCTGCTGCAACAGACCTTGTGGCCCTTGCACTCCTTTGCAGCCCCTGGCTTGTTTGTCATCTCATCTCCCATGACTCTGTTTTACTCTGTTCACGGCAGGCCTGCCCATGTACTCCAGGACACCTCTCTACATTGCAAGATCCCTAATTTACTTGCATCTGAGGAGTACCCTTTGGCATGCAGTGCCATATATTCATGTCCTAGGAACTTGAACATGGACAGCTTTGGGTGTATGGGGGTAAGAGTACTTAGTACTCCCTCAGCAGCAGGAGTGTGGCCCAAGAGCAGCTCCAAGTTACTTTATGACAGCTCAAAACTAGAGGTATGGGGCTGGAGAGATGGCTCAGTGGTTAAGAGCGCTGACTGCTCTTGCAGAGGACCTGGGTTTGATTCCTAGCTAATAACTGTCTGTAACTCTAGTTCCAGGGGATCCAATGCCCTCTTCTGACCTCCATGGGCATTGCATGACACAGGTGCACCTACCAACATGCAGGCAATATAATCAAACATGTAAAATAAAAATAGTAAGTAAGATATTTTTTAAACTAGGTGTATTGCTGGGCGTGGTGGTGCACGCCTTTAATCCTATACTCGGGAGGCAGAGGCAGGTGGGTCTTTGTGAGTTCAAGGCCAGCCTGGTCTACAGAGTGAGTTCCAGGACAGCTGGGGATACAGGGAGACCTTGTCTTGAAAAGACCAAAAAAACAAACACCCCAAACAACAACAACAACAACAACAACAACAAAACACAACTAGGTGTATTAGAGATGTAGGCTCTTTCCTCACTTTCATACTTGTCTCCTGATCGATCACAGGACAGCTGCTGCCGCTCCTGGCATCACATGACCAAACAGGAAGGAAGGCAGTGAGCCTTCTTCCACATTTTCCACTTGTCATCAGGGACGTCTCACTGGCTGGCTTGGGTCACATAACCTCCCTCCTGCAGCCTCTGTGGTGAGTAGGCTCCGGAGATAACAGACTTTCCGGGCAGCCTGCACAGCAGCCAATGAGGCTAGAAAAAGAAGGTGGCTTTCCGAGGTCATGTTTGCCTGTTGGCAACACTCAGCAAGGGTCCAGGCTGTAGGCCCCAAACCAGCAGTCTCCAATGGCCAAGGTCATTGGAGTTAAGATGTGGGGCCACCCCTGCCCTGGTTCCCTGCATACCTGCAGGGCTGTACACAGATGGTACAAGTGATATGTAGACTGAATGATGGACTGAATGATGGTTGGGGGCTAAGATCCTCAAATGCCAGGCTCAGGTGACTGGGGCAGCTAAATCTCTCAACACTGGTATGGGCTGCAGGGGGGGGGGTGCAGGCTGGTAGCAGGGAAGCGGTAACCAGCCAGGGCTACAGAGCCAGACTGTAGCTTAAACTCTAGCAGGCCAGTGCCAGGGCACACAGTGGGTTCTTGGTAAGGGACACTGTCTGTTTTCTTCTCTTACACTATGCCAGACCTGGCTGGTCCCAGGAGCACTTTTCCCTCCAGAGGGCTTCACCAGCTCTGCTGGAACTTGACTGCCAAATCCATTGATCAATATGCATTGGATTCAGTCTGTAGGCTGGGGCGCCAGGAGCCCGCTTGGCTGCAGTATCCCTGCCACATTCTGACAAGACAGATCAGTCTCTGGAATTCTTCAGGGAGGGGCAAGGAGAGAAACAAGCCTTGGTTTTCCCTTGCTCATCTTTAAAAATGAAATTCCAGATAAACATAAGGGAACAATCTGCTCCACTCCAAGGGAAAACATGTGCTCTTGGTCTTAGACAAGAAAGTCAGCTCTGTTCCCTCACTCCCATCAGCTGAAGCTGAGTGAAATGGGCTATCTCCCTTCTCCAGCACCAGTGGGCACCTGTCAAAGACAAGATGAGCAAATCAGACACGGCACGCCCCCAGGGAGCTCCCGGCCAAATGTGGGGAGAGGGAGGCATCTCAGAGCTGGCACAGACCTTAGGGCTGGTAGAAACTGAGGCCCAGGGAAGGGGAGGGCCAGTCAATTGTCAAACAGCAGAAAAGGAAATGATCAGGAGCTTAAATCCACAACCGATGACTCAACACTCCTCAGAACCCAGGTGTGAATGTGGATGTATGCACACACAGTAAAAGTACGTGGCATATTTGTGTGCATGTGGTGTGTAAACATGTGCATATTCACGTGAGTGCAGACATATGGGTGTGCACGCACACATTTGACTGGATACTTACAGGTGCATATACATGTACACATATGTGACTAGATAAATACATGGGTATATTGCATAGTGTATGAGGGTATGAATACATATGTATGCATGGTGCATGTCTGCACATGCCAGTGATATACAAGCCTACATATATGCATAAACAGGGGCACATATATACACATACATGACTATATGCATCTATGTGTACATTCATGTTTGTAGGCACATGATACATATCTGGGCATGCTTGGATATGCACATTCATGTGGGTGGGTGAACAGGAATAGCTGTATTCATGAGTCCATGAGGAGACAATGTATGTGTCTGTGCATACCTGTGAGTGCAGCATGGTAGTTCAAGGAGACTGGCTCCCCTTGGCCCCTGCTGGGCCTGGTCTTAAGCAGGTTGCGCTGCACTCAGGGTTCATCCAGGAGACATGCAGCCAGATCCTCTGGTAGAGGAAGCCATGAGCTGGCACAGTAGTGAGGGTCTGGGACCCACTATCTGGACACTGTGTGACCCTGGGTGGCCTTCTGGTCACCACTTATCAGTGTGCCTTTGAATCCCTAGGATGCTCCAGCTCCATGTGGCTTTCTTTCTGAAGTGCACTGGGGGTCTCCCCAGTGTGCTCCCACTTGGTGGGTGGCACCAGCATGGCCTGAATCCCACACACAGGCTCACCCTCCTTCCCATTCGTGCCCAGCCAGGGCCAACTACTCATGGAACAGGGTCTCTAGGCATACACACTGCTTGCCTGCTGCAACAGACTGCCAGGCCTAATCATCTACACTGGACAAAGGGTCCTTTACAAATACCTGCCATCCCAGCAGCCTTGGCACCTACCCCAAACACAGCCAGGGTTCCTGGTCCAAACACTGAGAGCAGGCTTCTTCCCTATCACCTCTCCCTGCTAACCTTAGAGGGGCCACTCTCAGTCATGACAGAGGTGTGGCCAGCATCACTACATGGGGCCACCGTCCCCATGGCCTCAGCCCCTCACTGGCAAACCCTCCAAATGCTCCCGCCAGCCTGGCTTGTGCCTGGGCAGCCATCACTTGTAAATAAGGCTGTGCAGTCAGAACAGGGATGGACAATGCCTTGTCTCCCTGCTTCTCAGAAGACAGGTCCCTCCCTGACTTGGGGAGATCCCTGTTGCCACCTGCAGGTGGATATACCATCTCTCCAATACTTTTGACCAGTCACTGGCCCTCTCTGCATCCTCCCCTGGCTCCCTACACCTCCAGAACCAAGCCAGTCACTCTGAAGAACATCCCACTGTAAGAAGTACCCACATTCCTAAGGAGCACCCCACCCTAGGGAACATCCACATACCAGGGAGCCCACAGTCCCTAGAAAGCATGACCCACAAAGCTCTTTCCTAATACTCCCTCCCCATCCTCCAAAGAGAGTGTGAGGTGTCACCTCCTCCTGTGCCTTGACCTCCTCCCAGAAACTTTCCTTCCCAGCTGAGAAAGAGCTGCAGGGCCTTGATGGGGCTCAGAGTGGGCATGAATAGTAAGACAGTGGGCACCACAAAGCCAGCTTCCCCTCACTCTGCATCTGTTGATTGGCCCAATAATGATTAGGGCTCAAATAAGCTGGTGATGGGGTTGTGGGGGTGTCCCCCACAAGAAGAACCCCTGAGGTCCTGACCAGCGCTCCTGTTAGGCCTCCAGATTAGACGGGGGCTTCGATTACCATGGAGGCTCTTCCTCTGGGTTCACACCTTGTGCAAGACTGCTCCCTGTGAGAAAATGGGCAGGATAGTATCAGGCAATGGATCCTTCCCAGGCACAGTGCCCAGGCCAGGCCCATAGTCTGGAATGTTTGATTTCTGCCTGACCCTGGCTGGGCACTGTTTCTCTGAGGTGAGGCTGTGTGGGCCAGCTAGGGTGGCAGTGCCCCAGTGAGGTTCACAGTCTACCAGGAGAGGAGAATGCAGACGCCCTAGTGAGCTCACAGGGAAAGGCTGTTAACATCAAAGGGGGCCCAAGTCCAGTCACTGCTGGTGGGCACCACTCCATGGCCCCCAAGATGACTTTCTGGGCACATGGAACCCCTCAGCCACAGGACTGGCAGCCCCCTCCTTCTCCGGAATGACCATACAGGGAGAGCCTGGGGCCAGCCTGGTGCGGAGAAGGGTCCTCCATCAGGCCTGGCACAGAAATGTCAGGTCTGGGAACTCCAACTTGTCCTCTTGGGCCATCTCCTCCCTAGAGATCTGTCTCCAACAAATCTGTGCTTGCCCAGCACTCAACTCAGGCCACCGAGTGACGGAGTGAGGAGACTTTACGAATGGATGCATGAGAACACCCCCAACATTCACTTTCCCTTGAGTCCATTCACACAAAACTGCCCACCATGAGACAGTTCAGTTTGGGGTTTGTCACGGTCGCTGATTTTGGAAGTTCGCTCCCGCTGTTAAAAGTAGGGTCACTCAGCATAAGGACTAAACTTCGGTAATTGCCAGCACCAGCACAGAGCTTGGGTGCCTGCTGGGGCTTCCACAGATACCGCCGTTATGATTCATGATCCGGCAGCGCAGGGAGGTGCGCAGAGGAGGGAACTGAGGCCGATTGAGGAGGTGGCTCTGCAAGGGGAGCAGGGACCCCAAGCTCGGCAGGAACAAGCGCGCAAAGGCGGTGCCGCGTTCTCCGCTACGCTGCAGGAGCCTCGCCTTCCAATCAGGCCGCGGACCCCGAGCCAGCCCTGTGCTGCGTGCCAGATGCGCGCCCGCGCGCTCTAGCGCCCGTGCATGGAGAAGGTGGAGGCTCGGGTTTTAGAAAGAGGAGGCTTCTAGAACTCACCGCTCAGCCCAGCCAGCACTCAGCCCAGCCCGGCAGGCTGCAGTCGGCCCTGGAGGAGGCGCCCTAGCGGAGCGCGCGCCCCGCGCCGCCGCCCCGGACTCCTCCCCAGCGCCGCGCCCGCAGGTTCGCCCAGGCGGCCGCGGGCTCGGGCTCCGGGCCCGCTCCCCCACGGCCTGCAGCACGGGCCTGTCCGCCGCCCCGCCCCGCCCCGCGCGCCCGCCCCGCTGCGCAACTCGACCCAAGTTGGAAGACGAGCCCAGGCGGCTGCACTTGCGCCTAGCAGCGGCGGCGGCGAAGGCGGCGGCGCAGCCCTGGCGAGCCAGGCGGACGAGGCGGCGCCCGCACGGCCGAGCGCGGACCACGGGGGGCGCCCGAGCCCGGGAGCTGCAGGAGGACCGCGGGTGCCGGCGCTCAGCCTGGGAAAGTAAAGTTGGAGCCGCAGGCAGGGCGCGGGGGCCCGGAAGAACGGCAGTCCGCGCCCCGGCTCCCCAAGTCCTAGCCAGCCGGATGGGAAGCCGAGCGCCTGCAGCCCGCAGCCCAGCGAGGAGCCGGGACCGTGGAGCCACTCGGGCGCGCCCGCTGGGGCGCCGCGTGGCTGTGGGCTCGCGGCCTGGGCGCTCCCAGTGAACCGGGACCGAGGGCGGGGCCGCGCGACCCCGGGACCTGCCCCCTTCCCCCCCGCCGCCGCGTCGCCGCGCTCCCTGGGCGCCTCCAGCTCTGCACTTACGCGCGCGGCAGCTGCGGGGAGCCGGGCAGCCACGCTCTCCGGCGCGCCGCCCGCCCGCGGGGCCACCACGGCCAAGGGCCGGCTGCGGGGCTTTGCGGCCCCCGGCAGGCGCGCCCGAAGAGCAGGCGGCGATGCGGACGCCGACCCAGGCTGGGGGGCGCCCGAGCTGCCGCGGCTGCGCCCCGGCTCCTGTCAGGACCGCGTAGCTCGCGGGAGGACCATGGCGTCCCCGGCGCTGGCGGCGGCGCTGGCGGTGGCGGCGGCCGAGGGCCCCAACGCTAGCGGCGCGGGCGATGGGGGTAGCGGCCGGGGCGCCAATGCCTCGGGGACCGGCTGGGGGCCGCCGCCGGGTCAGTACTCGGCAGGTGCCGTGGCGGGGCTGGCGGCCGTGGTGGGCTTCCTCATCGTTTTCACCGTGGTGGGCAACGTGCTGGTGGTGATCGCCGTGCTGACCAGCCGAGCTCTACGTGCCCCGCAGAACCTCTTCCTGGTGTCGCTGGCCTCGGCTGACATCCTGGTGGCCACGCTGGTCATGCCCTTTTCTCTGGCCAACGAGCTCATGGCCTACTGGTACTTCGGGCAGGTGTGGTGTGGGGTGTACCAGGCCCTGGACGTACTCTTCTGCACGTCGTCCATCGTGCACCTGTGCGCCATCAGCCTGGACCGCTACTGGTCAGTGACGCGGGCAGTGGAGTACAACCTGAAACGCACGCCGCGCCGCGTCAAGGCCACCATCGTGGCAGTGTGGCTCATCTCGGCCGTCATCTCCTTTCCGCCCCTCGTCTCATTTTACCGACGGCCCGACGGCGCCGCCTACCCGCAGTGCGGCCTAAACGACGAGACCTGGTATATCTTGTCCTCCAGCATCGGCTCCTTCTTCGCACCCTGCCTAATCATGGGCCTGGTCTACGCCCGCATCTACCGCGTGGCCAAGCTGCGCACGCGCACGCTCAGCGAGAAGCGCACCCCCGCAGGCCCCGACGGCGCGTCCCCAACCACGGAGAATGGGCTGGGCACGGCGGCGGGTGAGAACGGGCACTGTGCGCCCCCACGCGCAGAAGTGGAGCCAGATGAGAGCAGCGCCACGGAGAGGCGACGGCGCCGGGGCGCGTTGCGGAGAGGAGGCCGACGGCGCGCGGGCGTCGAGGGGGACCCGGGCTGCGCGGACGGGCCGGGGCTGGCGGCCGAGCAGGGCGCTCTGGCGGCGGCGGCATCGCGTTCCCCCGGCCCCGGAGGGCGCTTGTCCCGCGCCAGCTCTCGCTCGGTTGAGTTCTTCCTGTCGCGCCGGCGCCGGGCGCGCAGCAGCGTGTGCCGCCGAAAGGTGGCCCAGGCGCGCGAGAAGCGCTTCACCTTCGTTCTGGCTGTGGTCATGGGCGTGTTCGTGCTGTGCTGGTTCCCTTTCTTCTTCAGCTACAGTCTGTACAGCATCTGCCGCGAGGCCTGCCAACTGCCGGACCCTCTCTTCAAGTTCTTCTTCTGGATCGGCTACTGCAACAGTTCGCTCAACCCGGTCATCTACACAGTCTTCAACCAGGACTTCCGGCGCTCTTTCAAGCACATCCTCTTCCGAAGGAGGCGAAGGGGCTTCAGACAGTGACACCCCCATCCCCTCCCCTGAGCTCCCGGACAGCTCTGAGCTCCGGCAGATAGAAGGGCTGGGCAGGGGTGGCGGACCCCAAAGGGGGTGGCAGGACTCCGGGGTGCGGCCATCAGGAGCTGGGGAAGATACAGCTGGCCCTTAGGGAGCAGGGAGGAGAAAGGGGAGACCCCCTTTGCTTTCCTGTCTCCGCAAACGGCTAGGGCTGGGGCTGGGGCTGGGCATAGATCCAGTTCCTGAGAGTGCTGCTGTGAATGTGGCTGAGAAGTTGGGGCTTTAGATGGCAGAGGGCTGCACCCCCCAACCTGGTGAGAAGGGAGGCCCCCCCCCCAACTCCCACCCCGCGTTCTCTATGAGCAAGGGCTGACTTTCTATGACCTAAAAAAGGCATCTGTCTTGGGGAGGAGGAGAAAGGGCGCTGACAATCTCTGATTACTGAGAGTATTTAAATGTTTGCCAAAAACAACGACAGCCAAAACAACCAAACTATTTTCTAAATAAACCTTTGTAATCTAAGTGTTGGGTGCAGCCTCGGTCCTTAAGCCTGGGTGTGAGAGAACTCTCCATACCGTCCCCTGAATCTCCCCCCTCCATACACACTAGGGTATGAAAGAGGGCTCTGGGGGTTCAGATTCCAACTGCCTCCTCTTGCAGATGCTTTGTATATGTGCAAAATATGTACTCAAAAGTCTTTTGTGAGTGGCTAACATGCAAAGTAATGGAGGGTCCCAAGCTGATTCCAAATTTAGATCCTGTGGGTGGGGCTGTCCTCCCTGTAGTCTGTCCCTGCTCTGCCCTGGGCATCTGTGCTCCGAAGAGTTCTAGGCAGTCCTAGGTGCTCAGCACACTCTCTGGGCTTGCCTATTCAAGTGGGTAGGGTGGGGTGAGATCTGTCCCAAGAAGTGTCCCCCACAGATGGGATGGCATTCTGGCCCAGTCAGGCCTCCAACTGCTACTCCAGACTGAAAGCCTTTGGCTGCTGGTGGTCAGAGTGAGCTAGACAGACACAGAAATTGCTCCTGGACCAAAATCATGGCCATTGTGACCCAGAGAATAGAGTGGCTCCTGCAAGAGCCACTCTTGAGCCTTTGTGCAGTCCTTGTTCCCCAACATAAAGTACTCTAGGGGCCTCCCCAGTACAGTGCCAGGACCCCATGGGCTCAGCCCCTGGAGCATATCCTGGCAGCTCCCAGGGTAGCTTGTGGGGTGGGTGGGTAGTGGGACATGGGCATGGGGTTGTCTCAACATGGGCATGGGTTGTTGCCTCAACACCTATGGTCTGGCTCCAGTTGGTTGGACTGGAGGTACTCTTGCCAGTGATTCCTGCTGTGACCAGTCTGCATCTTTCCTGGGGACCCATACCACCTCCCCTGTATCAGCTTTGGCTTAGCATGTTCCAGAATCTGCCCAGGGGGGAGGTTCAGCCTCAGTCTTTGTGGTCATTTTTGAGCCCCTGTCCCTGAGTCAGACACCGGGGCAGGCCTTCTTTGGCCTGAACTTCTGATGTTGTCTCTCTGGAAAGACCTCGTGCCCCCCGCCCCTCCCCCACCATAGCTGCTTGGCTTCATCATCTACTGGGATACTCAGGTACCCCACCTGGGAGCAGCAGGTCCCACTGTACCATCGATTTACATGGAAGACATCTACTATGTGCGGGGCTCAGAGGCACAGGTGGGAAAACAGCTCTCGTTGCTGGCCTGGACAGGCAGACTTTGGCTCTCTCTGGGACTCACAAGGCTGGCAAAGAGGGAGTTCTGCATGATGCAGAGTCAGTGGCCCATCTCACCTCACCTGTGAGATGGAATAGTTGATCCCACTGGGGATATGGGGATGCCAGGGGCTCTACTTCATCCTTATAGAAAGGCTTCCCTACCCCAGGGCCTCAGAATTGCCATTCTAGATCCAATCTTCATCAATGAGCTTGCAGGATGGGCCCCAGATTATTGTGAGATGGGGAGGAGTCTCCTTCCTCCTACATTTATCAGCCCCAAATTCAAATTCAACCCAAGACACCTTTGCCTTTGGAGCCTATGAGTATGGCTATGGGCACATTCATAAGGCTCAGAGAAGTGACTAAATCTGCCTGGAATCACACAGCTAGCCATAAGATCCAGACAGGGTCTGGCCATAAGATCCAGAGAGGTTCTAGGCCCCCTGGCTCTAAATTCGATCATAAAACAAGAATGTCTTGAGTGGGTCTTCACCAACCCTTTGGCCTTTTTGGTTGTAGGGAACATCAGCTTCCCACAGAGGAGGAAGGGACCAGGCAGGGGCCCCTGCTTAGGCAAGGGCAGTTGTGGTTTATGAAATTGAGTCCTGGTGGTGTGGGGAAGGGAAGAGAGAGCCAGTGGGAGACTGAGAAGGGCTGCTTGCTGGCCTGCGGAGGTGAAAACCTTGACTCTGGGGAGGAGCTTTTATTTGAGCCTCTGGAAGGTTCCAAAGTCTGCAGAGGACAGTTGTTTTGTCACTCAGATCCAGGTGGCCTGGACCTGGTCACCTGTGAGCTCCAGGGTCCTGGGTATAGCGGGGACTATGCCAGTCGCCAGCAAGGCCTCCTTGGGAATAGCTCTGCAGACAGAGTGGGAGCTGTATCCAAGGTCTACACTGGGGCTCCCAACAAACCCTGCTCTTTTTCCCTTTTTAATTCCAGGAACATTGCTTTGGGCTCTGGCTTATGCCCCACCCAGCAAGCAGCTGTTTCCCTCTCAGGGTTGATGCCTGAAGAGTCCACTCTACAGCTGGGTAGACAGACAAGTCTGCCTCAGGGACACAGGCACCACCTTCTTCTGTGTTTCGAGGATGAGGTAGGGTGCTGACATCTCCCTGGGATGCCATGAGCCCTGACTGTTCTCCCATGTAGTCCTGGTCGGTGGAGGAGACCCATTCACCATCCGCAGTTGACCCAGCAGCTCCAGATATTCACATGGTGGGCGGCTCTTGTCTTAATGGACCTGGTCTTAATCTGCTTCCTCCATTTCCTTGTCTCTTTCTCAGAGCCAGAGTTGTCATTCTCTGTCAATGGTTGAGGAAACTGAGGCCCAAAGGTGACTGTCCCAGCACTCTACGGTGATGGGAGAGAGGAGCAGAAGCCATGAATCCTGGAAGTCCCAGTGGCAGGGGATCTGGACTCTGAGCCCCTGATCCAGCACCAGGGATGACATCAGATGAGATTCCGGGCTCAGAAGAGAATCTGATCACTTAGCCTGCAGGAAGAGTTCATCCCAGAAGGTGGAGGAGGGCCAGCCCTGGGTGCTGCTCTGAGCCTGGCGTGCTCGAGTCCTCCTGCCTATTCAACTAGTCAGCTTCAGCCTGCAGCAATATGTACAGACATGGGTCTACTTAACCCCGATGCAGTTGCTCAATTGGTAAATGGGGAAAAGATAATCCGACTATCCCCTTACAGCTCAGGATGGAATCCAAAAGAATGGCTCCTTTGGAGCAGCTAGGATTGGTGATACTTTACAAAAGCAGCTCAAATCCCTGGAACCCCCCCAAGGTAGGGGTTCAGGTCAGGAGGCACATTGCCATGGTACCTGGTGGCGAGGAAGTTGCCCTTCCCTGAGCACTGGCAGTGGCTGTATTTTATTTATTTATTTATTTATTTATTTATTTATTTATTTATTTATTTCTGTATGTGTATGAATGTACTGTCTGCATGCAGGTCTGTGCACCTGTGTCGTGCAATGCCGCGGAGGTCAGAAGAGGGTATCAGATTCCCCTGGAATTGGAGTTCTGCTGGAATTGGAGTTACAGACAGTTCTCAGATGCTATGTGGGTGCTGGGGATCGAACCCGGGTCCTCTGCAAGAGCAGTCGGTGCTCCTAACCGCTAGGCCATCTCTCCAGCCTCAGTGGCTGTATTTTTATATTGTATCCATTGGTAGTTTTCAAATAGTCCAGCCCAGCCTTGGTTCAAAACACACAGTGCCTGCAGGCCCATCTGGAGTCTGGTTGGGCAGCTGTGGCCTTTTGTGTAGTGGAACCTGAGCTCTGTGGACCTATGGTGCTCCCCATATAAGGGATAGGGAGATGATGTCTTCAGGGCCTTGTGCCCAGCACCATGGGCACCTGTTCATACCTCAGTCCATGTATCTTTTCATAGTCAGGGATGCCCCCCCAATTCCAAAGCACATCTAAGGGGCAATCTTTGGGTGTGGGGTGGAGCTCCCGTGGATAGGAGAGACCTTGAAATTGAGGGACAGCAAAGATGATGGGGATCCAAGTCTCTGAAGCCAGCGAAGGATCTAGAGGGGGCCTGTGGCCCCCCCGGGCCCAGTCCCTGTGTGAACCAGACCAGCTTTCACCTCCCACCCTGTGTAAACAGGGGGTACATTTTTCCCCCAGTGGGGCAGGCCAAGGGGTGGAGGGACCAGGGTGCCTCCTGCAGGGCACAGCACCACCCTCTGAAGTCAGCCTGGGAAGCAGATCAGCTGCAGATAGGGCCAAAATCAAGCCCTGGGGACCAAAAATGTATTTCGTTCCTGCCAAGAGGATTTGTGGTTGCTCCCAGTGAAGCCTGGGGACAATGGGATCATTATGGTCAAGATAAGAAATCCGTCCATGCTATGTTGTGCAGAGTAGTGAGCCAGGTGAAAGCCATACTGCCCTCAGGTCTGAACACAAAGCACACCCAAAGCTGCCCCACAGCAGTGTTGAAAACAGGATATGCACACCCCCTTCCTTGGAGACCAGGGGTGTGCAGCAGGCCACTTACAAGGTGATGGATGTCATAAGGCCTCCTCCATTCAGAAGAATCTCCGCACAGGGAGGGCCTTCACCTCAGAGAACCCCAGGCATCTGCCGCTGGGGAGCAGAGTGGTTCAGCCCCCATTCCCCAGGCCCAGCCCCCCTCAACAGCCACATGCCTTAAGTGTCAGAGTTAGGGACATTGAGGGTTAGCAGCCGTGGGGAAGATGTCCCAGCTCAGTGTCTTCTGAGAGACTGTAACCCTGTGGCTGTGTGGCCTCCACACTCCCAGGACAGAATGAGCCTGAGGGTCACAAAGGCTGCTGGCACAGGCCCTTTCAGACCCTTCTTGGTGGGCTTCCATCCCTGACAAACCCACCTCCTAATGGCTCCCAGGCCCACCAAGAATTGGCTGCCACCTACTCTTTCTTGCCCATCTTCCTAGCCTCTGGCTCTACCCTGCCCCTTACCTGTGGCCACTAGAGGTTGAGCTGCAAGCTGCCCCAGGCCATTGTCCTACAAGGCTCTGGTGCTTTGGGGGATTTTCCACTTCTCGTGCAGGCCCTGCTGCTAACACCGGCTGTTCAGATATTGGTGGGCGGGTTTCTCCCCCATTTGATCAGCTCCCACCGACTGCAGCACCCAAAGAACGGGAGTCTAGCTGAGGCTGCAGCTCAGATGCTGGGTGCCTGCAGAGCGCTGGGATAGGGATGCTAGTCCTGGGAGGGGTCCCAACCCTTCCCCACTTAACTGAGACCATAGGGAAGGAGAGCCTAAAGGACAATGGTGACAAAGAACATACATAACCCATGCCACCACGTGGTGCACTGGTCATGCCTCTGTCTGCTTCTCAACCCCTGTCAGGAACGGGCCAGCCCACCCATTTTACAGACAAGGAAACTGAGCTCCAAGGATGGAAGCCTGAAGCTAGCTGCAATCCAGACACCCTGCTAGTCTATCTCCTTCGACACTTCAGTTCTGAGCTAAGGAAACAGGCATGGAGTATTGAAAAGTTGCCTGTCGGTGGACCGAACCTGTCCTGCCCAGACTGGTGTTCTCTTCCACTCCTGTTCTATTTCAAACAATGCTTAAATCAATGATTGGGCTAACAGGACCAGTCAGTGCTAAGATGAACACACTACCTGGATTGCTTCATTATTTGTGACTTAATCTGCAGTCTGACCCTCAGCCCTTTTGTGAAAGCCACAGAGCACTGGCACCAATGAGAATGCAGCCTAGTTTGTGTTTGGCACGTAGTCTTAGAAACGACTCTGAACAATGAGACAGCTTTTAAGATCACCCCACCCAGGATATAAAATGCCAAAATGTTTGCGGTGAAAAATAACTTAGTTACCGGTTTCCTAGCGGGCGCTGCCACTGCAAATCGAATTGGAAACAGAATCAACCCTCTTTGAATTGGTTCAAATGAAGCTGTTATTCAAAATTGATTGTTGTTTTTGCTTCTATAAGGATTCAAGTAGGAGGCAAAACAACAGAGCGATTATCTCACTTTTGATATCGCTCCATAAGGGACCTGGCTAGCTGTCCCCAGCTGGACAGACAAGGATGGGGTTGTCCACTGAGGCAGAGGGGAACTGGATAGGGCTGGTCCCTGTGGGCTCCAGGCTGTGCCTAGAGAGGGCAGGACAGTGGTGGCCACTCAGCTTGCCTGAGCACGTGCAGAACTGTCTGCATCAGGCCTTGGGCACAAGGGGATGACAAGTGGGGAAGGGGAGGGTGACAGCTTTGTCACTGGGCACAGGGGTAAGATTTTTGAGGTTGCCGTGGCTGACCATACAGCGTGACCTCAGGTTCCTGTGGCCCCAGACACAGGAATGAAGGCTGGCTCAATAATGGGTTACACTGAGCCTTGGGCCTAAGAGAAAATGCACCCTCAGGCTTGGGTGGGGAGCCAGAGTCTCCAACAACCTGGAGCCTGCAAGTTAGGAAGTCTGAACTCTGCTCAGCCTACTCCCCATAGCAGCTCTGGTTCTGGCCTTGAGTCCTCCAGGTGGGGGCATCTTCTATGGGGGGGAGGGGCTTCTGGAGGTCCAGAGTGGGGGTGGGGCACAGTTCCCAGAGTCCGTTCTTCACTGCGGGAACAACCCCCGGAACAGTTCTACAGGGCCTTGGTTCATACCCAGGCCTATGACATTGTCCTCCCAGGCCGCCTGCTCTTCCTCTCACCCAGGTCCCACACAGGCCTATGTACAGTAGGCACTAGATAAATATTGGCTATTGGAAGCCCTGGCTATGAATATGTGAGTAGCCCGTGTCTGCCGCCATCTTCCCATCAGACTGGGGGTTCAGGATATGCCTAAGTGAAGCAGATACAACAAAGGGCTTCTGCTCCATCTTCCAGCTCATTAAGAGGAGTCATGGATGCCAGATTCCAAGTCTGGGACCACCAGAGAGCTAGTGCCCACTGAAGTTATACCCTCTGTACCCCTACTCTGTCCACAAGCAGCCTCTAGCACCTCAGGGTTTCCCCGGGAGCTTGCTATCATGGAAAACTGCAGCTCAGAGAATCCAGACATCATCTGGGGAAACCGAGGTATGGAGAGGCTTGTTTGAGGCCACCCATTATTGCATAGGGCTGTCCTCTGAGGGAGAGCCCATTGACAGATGTATTCTTCCCAAGCTTGGTTGCATCCACTTACCAAAGGTCATCAAAGAGAAGCTTGTTGACTGGTATACGTCACCAGAAAGGAAAGATGAGAGAGTCAGCCATACCCCAGCCATACCCCAGCCATACCCCAACCATACCCCAACCATACCCCAGCCATAACCCAGCCATACCCCAACCATACCCCAACCATACTCTAGCCATACCCCCAGCCATACCCCCAGCCATACCCCCAACCATACCCCGAGCCATACCCCCAACCATACCTCAACCATACCCCAGCCATACCCCAACCATACCCCAGCCATACCCCAGCCATACCCCAACCATACCCCAACCATACTCCAGCCATACCCCAATCATACCCCAACATACCCCAGCCATACCCCAGCCATACCCCCAGCCATACCCCCAGCCATACCCCAACCATCCCCCAACCATACCCCCATCCATACCCCCAACCATACCCCCAGCCATACCCCCAGCCATACCCCAACCAGTCCTCTCTAGTTGCACAGTGTGAAGGGGGCTAATCTGAGGAAGCTGAGAGGAGGGTCTTTCTCCATTTTGTGGGACTGTGGGGAAGTCACGATCTGTGCCTATCTGGAGACTTTCCAGGGCACCCTTAGGAGGGGAGCACCCACACTCCTGTAAGTAAACTCTCACCCGCTGCTCTATAAGTAAGCCCAATAAATTCACTTGTTTTCCAGACTGTAGATTGGTGAAATTGTACCTTGGTTTGTTGTAGGGACAAGTGAGGACGGGGCTGAACATCGTTTGTGCCTCCCGGAAGGAATTTTAGCTACAGTCGGCATAGTCGGCAAGATATAATCTCAAGGATGAGTTTGCGGAAAGTGATAGTGCTGTCTCTGATATGGGGAAGGAGACCAATAACCAAAGGGAAGCTGGGTGAGGGGAGAGTGTTGGCAGAGACCACTTTGACCTGGTGTGTTATCACATAGGGTACCGGCAGTGGCGTGGGTAGTGCACTGGGTAGTGAGATGTGTAACTAGGGTGAGGCCGCCTAAGCAGACCGTGTCAGAGGGAGAAATCCCAGGATAGCAGGACTTGTAGCTAAAATTCTTTATGGGAGGCACATAAAGAATCCCTTGGTCCCCATGACAAACTGAGGTGCAATTTCACCAGACTACAGTCTGGAAAACCAGTGAGTTTATTGAGCTTACTTACAAAGTGATAGGTGAGGGTTTGCTTACAGGAGTATGAGTGCTCCCCTCCTAAGGCCACACTGGGAATTCTCCATCCAAGCATGGATCATGACTTCCCTACAGCCCTACAAAATGGTAAGGGATCGTCTTCATGGCTTCTTTATACCCTTAGCCCCTCCCCTCATACAACTTGGGCCTCCTGGTTGGTTGGGGGGGGCATGGCTGACTCTCCCTGTCCCTCCTTTCTTACAGGGCATAGCAGTCAACAAGGTGCTTAGCTGTGAGGATCCTAGGGAGCAGGTGCAACCCAGCTTGGGAAGAAGACCTCTGTCCTGGGTCTGTCTTTCAGAGGATAGTCCTATTCAATGCCATCTATCGAGGCCCCGTGGGGTTCTCCTCCCAGCTCTCTCTGCGGGCTCTCTCAAATAGTCAGCAAAGCCGTGGAGTGGAATGGGAGTTGGAGAGGGGCACTGGCTTGACCTTGCAGGTGTCTTTGCACTTGGGTGATGGGCCACAGAGGGAGATGAGGGCTTGCTACAAATTGAACATCTCTACTTTCTGTGTGGAGGGGACCCAAAGTCCTGAGCGTATCCCAGTCACGTGGAAGGTTGCTTGCCATGTCCCTCCCATCGTGGTAGCTCATCACCTGCTGAGACAACCCAAGTGGGACACTGGCTCCCAGCTGTCATCTTCAGGTCTCCAGTGGAAGCCTGGTGTGTTGGGGGGGCAGCAGAAAGTCAGTCCAAGTGGCCTGCATGTCATTCCTTTCCCTTTTGCTGGTCTCTACATACGGTGCCCACAAAGAGTCCCCAGTCATATCACCAGGGAGCACACAACCAACCAAGAGACCAAGATTATTCATGACTATGGGGGGAACTGGCCAATCTGTCAGTGAGCCCAGGTCTTGGCAGCTGACCACTGGGAGTGAGCACTGACCAAGATGTGGCCCCTGAGCCCCAGATTACAGGAGTTACATGGACAGGAGCCTCAGTGACATGGCCTCCTGAGGTCAAAGATGGAGTCATGGGGTTCAGCGATGTCTCCCTGGCCTCTGTGGAGGGCTGGTGGGACACACTTCTTGGCTGTCTGGCTCACTCACCAGCTCTTACTGCAGGTCTCCTGACCATCCTTCCAGATCTTGGAGCCTCGCCAGGACTTGGTATTGTCTCTGCTTACTCCACTCCCCTGGATGGGTGCTTCTGCCCTTCTGTAGTATCACCTAGCCTCTTGGGTAAAACTAGGCCTTCTTTAACTCTGCCGGTGACCATGTGTGCAAAGATGACCCTCTCACAGCCAGGAACGGCCTTTAGATCTAGACTGGAAATGCCCAGAGGCTGAAGAACAGGGGCTTGTTGGGTTATTATGGTGAGAGACAAGCTTCTATCACAAAGAGTCCAGGGCACTGGCTGCTCACTGGATGTAGCAAGAACCGAGCCCACTTGTCTCCACAGAGGAGGCTCACCCAGGATGTAGAGCCTGGCTACTCAGGTGCTGGGTGACAGAGACTGTGACACAACCCTAAATTACAGCAGAGAATCCCCACATCTCTCCATCATCCTGCCTCGAGGGGCCATGGGTCGACTAAACATGAGAGTGAGGTAGTTGTCTTCCCAGCGGAGCCGACTTTGGTTGGCAGTACAACTCCATAACTGGCCATGGCACTAGGGGTGGACATGAAATGGACCCACTGGGAGGCAGAAGCACTTGAGCTGTTTCTGATACTGGGGGCAAGTCCACAGGACTAAGGCTGTGACCCATTTCCTGACTCTTTTTTAGGCCCCTTCTTCCACAGCCCTATCCTATGTCCATAGGAAGGAGTGGCCAGCAGGGCCAGGCTGGGTTACTGGCTCTCAGAGTCAAGTCCTGAGCAGGGCAAGCAACATGGGCTTCTTGGCTTTTATTCCTGCTCAGCCATGTGGAGTGGGCTTTGTGTCTCCCTTCTTGGATGTCCCCTGTCCCTCAAGTGTTTTCTGGCTTTTTTTTTTCTTTTTGATATTTATAAGAGCCTTATTCATAAGTGAAAAAAGAAACTGGAAAGATCCGAAAAGAGCATCAGTTGGTAAGTGGATCAAACATTGGTAGATCCAGATGAGAGGCTGTGGCTCGGCTTAGAGGAGCAGGCTGCAGGTGTGCCTGAAGAAAGACCAGGAGCCTGGCCTGAAGGGCTTCGAGCTCTCTGACTTTGTTTATGTTGCACTTTGCTTTAGAGATTGTATTATTTGCAGCAGTTTGGGGTTCACAGCAAACGAGCAGAAAGTAAAGCAGCCATATGCCCCTCAGCATGATGGACTGTCTCGTTGTAAAAGGGAATAGTCTCGAGAGCTGGCATGAAGGGGGGTGTCCTTGACGTAGTGGACATGGGAAAGCTCTATCGGCTGTGAAGTGTAGCATCTGGTCTCAGCCCAGATGCTGAGACTTCTTAAAGGCTCATAACCCCTCAAATGTGGTGGCTGGTTGGCCTGCCTGCTGGGCTTGCAGATGGTGAGAAAGACTGGCCAGCACTGGGCCTAGAAGGTTCTGGAAAGGTGCCTCAATCTTGTGGCTCAGAGCTGAGGAGGAGAGATCCTCTTGACCTGACCTCGTCTCTCAAGAGGCCTGTCATCTTCTGTAATGATGGAAAACTACCAGCCGGGCCAGGAGCACTGTTATCTTCCATCAGCGTACCAGGGAAGTGAGCACTCAGGGCCAGGAGAGCCATGAAGCCGTGCGTTTCCTTCCTGCCCCTAGAGAAAGGGGACTGTGTGGCACCAGCTGCTCCAGCAGCCCTAAGGGTCCCCACCAACATGGATACTAGGACAGAGTAGCCTGTCCCTGAGGAAGAAGGACAGGGAATTGGGATGGAGACCACAAATCCTGCTCTCCCCTTCTGCAAACTCAGTAGACTCCTTCCCTTCTCTAAAGGGATCCTACCAGCAACTCTGTCTTGAGTTCCTATGGGGCAGTGTGGCCACTCCCACAGCCCACTTTCACAAAGCTCTGAGGGGACCTTACCATCTGGAGACAAGGCTCCATAGCCAACTGGGTCCCCAGGGCCCAGGCCTAGAGGCAAAAGGGCACCTGGGCCCAGTCACTTGGGGTGAACTGAGAGGTGACCCTGACCCTCCCTGCAAATCTGCACATGGATTCCAGGGCACCCGATGTTCTGCGCTGGGATCTCAGAGGATGTGCTGTGACTGGGAAATCTGCAGCTTCTGTGGACAGGAGGCTCTCCCAGCCCCAGTAGAGAACAGGGAAACAGACTACGTGCCTGTCCTTGTTCTGGGCAGTAGGCTGAACTTCCTCTTCTAGGACCTAGACATCCAGTGAGCCTGTAAGCTGACTCTGGCTGGACAGAAGACTTCAGCATCAACCACAAGCAGCAGATGCTCATTACAGGCACTACACTTGCATTTGGGGCTGTGGGAGGAGAGAGTGGAAGGAAACCCCAATATGTCACCCCAAATGTGCCTGTTTGACATGAACGTTTCTGAGCTGAAGGCAATTACCAAGCCATAAAAGCAAGAAGTGTGCTCTTGCCCCTTTCTCTTAAAGACAGACATCAATACATTCTCTCAGGAGGCAGCGCTATCAGCCCAGGTTCAGCCCAGAGGAGTGGCCCAGCAGACACAGCACTCTGCAAGCCCACAGCCGCCTCCCTCTGTCCTGACTCCTCTCTGAACCCATTGTTTATTGGTGAGGCTCTCTGTAGGCTGGACTTGTAAGCTACTGCTGCAAGTAACCCGGTGATAGCCTGTCACCTTTTCTTATTTCTCTTGTGTTTTCTCTGTCCCTACTGCGACTTCATGAAGGTTGAGGAGAAGGTATATGTGCTCTGTGGGAGCGGCAGTGGGAGGACGTCAGGAACCCAAGACTCGCAGCTACTCTGATGGATCCATGCAGCAGCCTGAGACGGAAAGCTGGGACGGCACAGGCACACCTGTGTCAGGCGTGCAGGCTCCTGGGGGCTGTCTCTTTCATCCTGCCTCCCCCGCCTTGTGCTTCTGGTGGATGACTTCGATAGCTCCACATTATAGCCACCAGCCTTAGGAAAAGGGGCCCAGGTCAAATCCTACCCAAGGCGAGACTAAGGCCTAGGGTGGGATTTTAGCTACCTGACACGAGCCCCAGGCTGGGCTACAAGTACAAATGAGTTCCTGAGCTCTAAGCAATGGGCACAATTTCAAATGCAGCCCTGTGGGGCCCTTAGACCACAGCAGCTGTTCTCATTGGAGTGGTTCCTCCTGTGCTGCTGACACAGGGAGAGAAAAATCCCCGAATAAAACACATCCCACAGTCGTTGCCACTAAAATGTCGGCTGCGGCAAGAGTTCTCGCTCCTCGGGCCCATGATTTCTCCTTCTCAGGGGGGACCAGCCTCGTACAGTCCCCATCACGCCAACAGTAAACCTGTCGCTCTAATGAACAGCTTTCATTTAGTGTTCTGTGAGAAGGTGTGTGTCGGGGGACTGGCAGGAGATTTGTTGACTAGCAAAGATAAGTCTTGCTCAGCTCTCGGCTCTGGTGGAACTTAAGGTACCAGGCACAGGGCCTTTTGGTTGTTTTTAGCTAAGAGAGGATTTTTTAAAAGATTTTATTTATTTGTAGTTATTTATTTATTTAGTCTTTTTGATACAGGGTCTTCCTGTAGCTCCAGTTGGTCTGGAACTAGCTATGTAGACCAGACTGGCCTTGAAGGATTATTTATTTATTTATTTATTTATTTATTTTTATTTTAAATGAGTGCAATTGCTCACAGAGGCCAGAAGATGGCGTCAGAGTCCCCTGAAGCTGGAGTTGCAGGCAGTGGTGAGCCACCTGATGTGGATGCTGGGAATCAAACTTGCAAGCTTTGCCCCAGCAGCATGTGCTCTTAATCTCCAGCCCCCTAAGAGTGAGTTTTGAAGAAACTAAAGTCTGTGCTGAGTTCTTCTTCCTGCAGAGCTCTAATCAGTGGGCACCCAGGCTCTCTTGCACACTGGTGACAGGGTTCACCTCTTTCTTGTGCAGTCCACTCCCTTGTAGGTTTTGCTGCAGAGAATGGGGGTATACAGAAAGGAGGTAGGAGCCCTTTCCATCTACCCAGCCATTGCATTCCTGCTAAGCATCTGTGTACCAGGCCCTGTGCTGGTGGAGGGGTGCAGCTCAGGGGACAGACCCTCATGTCTGCCGCAGCAGTCGGGCAGCTCCCTGCTTAGGATATCACAAGACCGAGATGCAAGTAGGACCCCCCCCCATGAAAGGAGGAAGGGAGGAGGAGCATTGGTCCACATCTGGCTGCTCTGAGGAAGTCTGGGAGGCCAGGTGGAGCTCATACAGGGCAGGGCCACGCTATATAGAGCTGGAAACATGGGGTAAAAGCCACAGAGCCAAGGCCACTACCACACCTGGCCCAGAGTAACGCCCATCTTGGTCAGGACTCAAGATGCGGCAGGCCAAAGAAACTACCATCCCAGAGTGACCAGGAGCAGCTCTTGAGGGACTCCGTTAAAAAAAGAAAAAAACCAGGAAGCTGGGAAATGTGTGGGACTTGGGGTCTTATCCACCTGGGCCAGGACACTAGGTTCTCTAGATAGCTCTGACCCTCCTACAGGTTCCCAGACCCTCAAGCCTTGGACTGAGCCAACTGGGCTGTGAACATCAGGAGACTAGAGTTACATGCATGGCACTTGGCAGGGGCAAATGAGGACCCCTCCCAAGGGGATGCCTCATTACATAAGATCAGACCATAGCCCCCAAACGGCTCCTCCCAACAGCTCTACCTGGGGGCTGGGAGGATGGCCTGGCTTTCCTCAGATGTGGCTGGGGAAGCTGACCTCCCAGTGAGCACAAGACTGTGGAAGGCAGGCTGCCCAGTGGACACCAGCTGGGCATGTCGGGGGTCCATTGTAGGCCATGGATTAGCAAGTGGAGAAGGAACAAGCCAATAAAACAGTGTGATCACTGAGGCTGCTGGAGCTGCAGCCGTGCAGCGCATCTCCCAGGGCTCAGTGCCCAGCCCAGCCAGCTCCACCGTCCAGTGGTCTTTGGCAGTATCCAGAGCCACAGGTCATTGCTTTAGGCCCTGGAATGGGGAGAGGATGGATGGGGAGGAGGTCCAGTTACCCTGTTCTGCTGTACCACCATGGCTCCTTGGAGCCTCACTTGCAAAGGTGAAGGAAGCAGGCAGCACTGCGTGGAAGCCCCACTCTGGGAGGAAGCTGGTATTAGATTAAGCTCCAGCTGGGTGCAGGTATGTGAGCACAAGGAAATTCAAGGGACAGGTGGATTGAGGAGGTGGAATCCAGGGCAGATGTGATGGTCCCAAGGTTGGCTTCCAGACCCCAAGGATGGAGACAGAGACTGTACCTCCTCTTGGCTCCCTGATACAGTTAGAGGTATGAGCAGTAAGAGCGTTTTTGTTCTTTTTCCAGCCCAGACAAAATCAATAGGCTCTGGAAACACGAGAACAGCTGACCTTTGAGATTTCTAGCAAACCTTGGCAAAGGGTGCTGGGGGCTGGTCCTAGACAGAAGCCCCTGCACAGTTCCAGCCACAAGGTCTGTATTTTCACAGGTATGAGGCCCACATCCTGTGTGCATCTCCAGGGGGCTGGCCTCATGTGCAGGCAGACTCTGGAAGGAACTCTGGAGCAAGCTGCTCTATCTGTGGCCGATTTGTTGCCATCTCAGCTCTTGGAGGTGTTCTAGAAAAGTCTGCAGCACCTGCAGATGGCAATGCCACAGACAGGGATGGACAAACCTCACTGCAGAGATGTGAAAAATCAATCCCAGAGAGGGAGGGAGACTATGGGCTGATGCCCAGCCCCTTGGACCTGGCCAAGTCAATGCTGCCTTGCCCATGTGGGCCCAATATCTGTCTCAGACTCCTTGGCTGGAACTCACATCCTTGTGGACCCCAGTGGTACTGGCCCTTGGCCACGTGCTGACTCAGTTCTCAGTGGTCCAGGTCACTCTGAGGGCTTCAGCCTACTGTGGACCCTGTATGTGCTCTAAGAATGGGATCTAAGAAGAGGTTGGAATTTGGTGAGGAGAGAGGGGAAAGAGCCAGATATGACCCAGTGCCAGGGTTAACATCTGAACAGGAGGCCGAAGGGCTGGAAGAGAGGGAAGGAGGCCCATAGAAAGTGGGAGAGGGGCGGTCTTCCAGGTTAGGGGAACTTCTGGTTGATATTGCTTCAGGGGTGGCTGGCTCCATCTCTAGGGGAGAACAGAGGCCCTGGAACCCAGACCAGCACCCAACAACCAGATGAAGTTTGCAGAGTGGAGGGCTAAAGCCCAGGGCCACTGCAGATGGATTAGATCCCCCCCCAGCGGGCATCCTGAACTCCCTTCACCAGGCGTCCTGGAACACCTCCATCCAGGCAGCCTGACATAATATGACTCCTAGCTAGTCAGGGTTCAGAGAAAATGTCCATCTGTGCCATGCCACATCCACACCTGGCCCTTTCCACAGAGGCTCCAATGTGCCAACTGCCTGACTGGTAAGTGTGTTTCTAGAAGGGGAAGTGGTGAGAGGCAGGTGGCGCTAGAAAGGGGCTCGGGAGCAGCCTGGGGCTCTGTGCTGCCCTTGCACAGGGGTTTGGGGACACCCCCTGCAGCACACTCAGGCATGTAGAGTAGGAGACCTATGGGGACAGGCTGGGCTCCCTGCAAGTGTCTGTGATGGACACAGATCAAGATGCCCGGTCAGCCTCCTCCAACCAAAAGTTTATCTCATGTACCCTGGGGTTCAGCCTCTCCACACACTCAGAGGATACCTGGGTCCCAGGCCCACAGGCAGGAAGGCTGTACCAGTGGAGACAATGCAGCCAGGGCCACCCGTCTGTCCTGATGGCTTCATCCTGACCACCTGCCCCTGGATTCCCCCAAATGGATCATATTCCCGCAACAGAGCCCTCTTGCATTCATCTGCTGCCTTCTGCATTATTTAAAGTCATGGGTTGATTCAAAAGGAAAGTTTTATGTTTACAGAAAGAAATGAGCATGTGATTAGAGAAAGCCCCTTCCTGGGCAGGTCCTGGTTAACCTCTGGGCCCCTGAGATATGCGTGCTGATGAGCTGTATTGACAGGAAAGTTCACCATTTCTGTGAAGAACATTCTGTGGCTTTGAACAGACGTAGTAACATGTGTCCACCAGTGTCACAGAGAACAATGCCACTGCCCCAAATCTTCCTGTTTATCCATCCCTTAGCTCTTGTAGACATTAACCTTTGTGTCTCCCACAGCCCACCCTTTCCAGAAATGTTCTGCAGAGGGAAGCTCAAGCTCTTTGCAAATTGGCTTCTACTCAGGACAGGCAGCTGTGTTTCCTCTGTGTCTCTTCACCTTGATGTGCCTTCTGCTTGCCCACTCACTGCTGAAGGATGCATTGGGTTGACTCCTGAGTTTGGGAGAGCACACACAGAGCTGCTGGAAAGAGCTATGCGCAGATTTTGAGTGGACAAATTCGGTCACCATCACCCTTTCACCTCACCTGTGCCCAGAACCTGTGTCCAGGTGCCCAGAACCCTGCAGCCTGAAGGGATCAGGGCACAGGACCCTCATAGGTATGTTCCGTCCCAGGTGCAAGATGGACACACCATGCTGGACATGGTGGCACATGACTTTAAATCCAGCACTTGGGAGGCAGACAGGTGGATCTCTGTGAGATGGACAGCAATTGGTTCTACATAATGATGTCCAAGCCAGCTGGGGCTGCAGGGAGACCCTACCTCAAAAAACAAAACAAAACAAGACACCATAGATAGTGCTAGGAGGAGGTGGCCCTAGCTCTGTGTAGGGCTCAGGGAGGCTTCTGAGTGTCAGGAGCTAGCAGAGCTGGAGCTGAGCAGGAGAAAGAGAGAAAGGCCTAGGAGAGCCCAGATTGTGGGCACAGCATGTGAAAGCCACAGTGGCCGGGGGTGGGGGGGGGTGAGGATGGATTGTCTCACACCCAGGGACCTTATCTGGAAGCAAGGTCTCTACAGAAGTCAAGTGTATGTGACATACTCAAAAAGCACAGCCTAATATCCAGTGAAGGCTGTCCTTAGAAGGGGAAGGATAGACACTCAGAAACACAAATATTGGGAGACAACTTCATGAAGGAAGCAGAGGCTGGAAGAGCGCAGGTGTAAGACAAGGGCTCCTGGAGCCAGAGCCAGAGCTGGAGCAGGAGTTGGAACAAGCAGGAAGAGGCCGCCCTGGAGCCTCTGGGCAAGGAAGCCTGCCTTGCCCAGACTTCCAGCCTCTGAATCTGGGAGAGAACGACTCGCTGCCATTGGAAACCAGTTTGTGGTAAGTCACTACAGTGGCCTGGAACACTGACCTGGCTCCTTATAAACCCCAAGTTTGCTTCTTCCCAGGATCCCATGCCCACAGTTCTCTAAGCATTTTTTAGAACTCACTATGAGGACCAGGCTGGCCTGCATCTCATAGAGATCCACCTGCCTCTGCCTCCCAAGTGCTGGGAATAAAGGTGTGCACCACCACACCCTGCTTGTCATGTCTAGCATTCTTTTTTTTTTTTTAATATGTAATGCTTCACGAATTTGTATGTCATCCTTGTGCAGGGACCACACTAATCTTCTCCGTATGGTTCCAATTTTAGTATATGTGCTGCTGAAGCTAGCACATGTCTAGCATTCTTATTGACCTGACTGCACCTCCTGTACCCCCAGACTTAGAAATGCTTCTGCATGGAGCCAGGGAGTCCCCTCCGCAGCCCCGCCCTGACCCAGGGCGGCTCTCTCTGGGCCTGGTCAGGCTCTGCCCATGCCCATCGCTGCTCCAGGCCCTGTGGCCTCTCCTGTCCACCTTCCCGCTGCTGCCTTCCTAGCCTCCCGCTCTCCTGGCCTCATTCCCTGAGGGCTGGCAGCAGCTCCATGTTTCTTGTCAGTGTCAAGGTTGTCAGTGTCCACACTGTGGCTGTGTGTACCTGGCTCTCAACCCTCAGGCCCGGATGCTGCAGAGACTTGTGCCCCCCCCCAACTCTAGCCACCTGGTCCCAGGCTCTCGAGGGCCATCTCAGGAGCTGTCCTGCTGCCCCCAAGGCCTCTTCCAGCTCCTGTCAGGTGCTTAGTCTTAGGCATACTCCACCTCCGGCTTTTCCTAGCCTGAGTCCAGGCAGCTGGTGCCTCAGCAAAGTCTCCCCTGAGCTGACAGCTGTTGAAGCTGGCTACCACGCAGGGAGTGGCCAAGCCCAGCTCTGCATTCCAGTCTCTGTGTGGCTCTGAATCTGAGGAAATAAAAGTGCAGTGAAAACCAAGAGTGAAGACGAGGCCACGCCTGTCAATTGGCCTTCGCTGTCAGGACCCAGCTCACCGCTGTGTCCCCGAGCTTGGCACCTTGCCTGGGAAGTGAGTGGAGTCTGGGTGGATTTCTCCTTTCCACCTAAGCTGTAGGACAGGAAACTGGCTGGTCATGAAACTGCACCAGCTGGCTCCAGGCTCCCAGCCAGCTTTCCTGATTCTGAGCAGCACTTTTTGGCCAGGTCAGAGCAGCTTAGTCTCCTGGAGCTGCTCAGAGTTAGTCCAGGGTAGGGAGGGAGACAGGGGTACAGGGCAGGCATGGGGCTGCTGCTCCTTGGCTTCGCCACGCAGTGATAGCTTCTTCCTAGTGGGGGCAGGTCTGTGCTACTGTGTCCCCAGAGCCACTGCAACACCTGACCTGGCCACTACCTGCAGGCCAGGAGCCCCTGTGCCCGAGAGCCCGACTGCCTTGTGTGCACCTGCAAGCCAGGAGCTGTGTGCCGCCAAGTACCACCTCCAAGTGTTTCTCGTCTCCTCCCCCAGCCGTGTGCTCAGCCCTGCTAGCTGGCCCACTTTGTACTTCTAGTCATGTGCATGCCCACATGCCCCCTGTCTCTGACAGGCACCACTGCCCACCTATACCTACAGAGAGCAGCTTGTCCTTTCCTCTCCTCTAGTTCCTCTGTGTCTCAGCCCTGTAGGCCTTGACCTTGCTTATGTTTCCCAAGAAAAGAGAAGCTACTAGGAGTCAAAGCCTCCTTCTGCCTATCCTTCCATATCCCTTCCCAGCTCTGCTCTACCAGGATACTCATTGTGTGGCACCCCTCATTGCATGGTACCCTTGTTGTGTGGTGCCCCTCATTGCATGGTGACCCTTGTTGTGTGGCACCCCTTATTGCATGGTGACCCTTGTTGTGTGACACCCCTTATTTCATGGTGAACCTTGTTGTGTGGCACCCCTCACTGCATGGTGACCCTTGTCATGTGGTACCCCTTACCTCTTTCTAGCTCCTGTCAAAGGCCATGGCTCAGGCACAGGCTCCCGCCGGTCCCCCCCATCTGTAACCATCACTCCTGACTCCCCATCCATATCTCCTCATGTCTAAATCCATCTTCAACCCTGGAAAAGGCCATTGTTGACACACAGAAGCTCCTACTGTGAGTGCTCAGATGGGGACACCAATACATGGAGGTCCCGATCCTGGATCCCTCGTTGGGGCTTCAGAGGATGAGGCGGCTTCCCGAATGTGCAGGGCCCACTGTGCTAACCCGTCCTGCTTCTGTTTTCCCTAGCCAGCGTCCCTCTGCTCTGCCCAGGCTGTTCTTCCAGCCCCTTGAAGAGCTATCTGTCATACTCTTTACTAGCCACTGTCCCTGGCTCTGTCAGGGGCACAGCACCCTGTCCCCTCATCTCTGTTCTTGGCTTTGTCAGGGGGCACAGTAACTACCCTATCAGATCAGCCATCACACTCCCTCCTCCATGTGCTCATCTGACTAGATCTCCTCCTTCCTCCTGGCCCTGCTCCTGCTCTGGTGTCTAGGACCTTGCCTTCTCCTTCCTGAGTCCTCCCACTTCCTGTTGCCTCCCGATGCCAGCCTAGGGCTCAGTGCTGCTCTGCCCACAACTCTCACAACACACAGAAGGTCCCACTGTAGCCATACTGGCCTGGTCTCTGGGAACACCCCCGATCGTGCACCCCCACCCAGCTTCCCAATACCTCTCCTGGGTGTGACAGAGCCCTTCCAGCAGTTGAAGCCCAGAACCCAAACAACCTGCTGACCCATCTCCCCATCTCAGCTAAGGCATCTCTTGTCACCAAGAGGCAGGAACAGCTGCCCTTTAGGGAGGGGCCTACAGGTGTGGGGGTGGCGGGGCGAGAACCAGGATGGTCTCGGGAGCTGTCCCCACAATATGGTGCTGAAAATGCAGTCTCTGCTGAGCTCCAGGGCAGACCATGAGTGTGCAGCCCCAGCTTGACCCCTGACCTCTCAACCCAGCAGGCCTTGTTCAACCTCAGTGGCTTGCTAAGCCAAATAGCACTGCCCCCCTCCCCACACACACATGAAGGAGACCTCGTTCGGCACAGGCTGGCTGCATAGACACAGCCTGGGAAGGAAATGCCTCTTGGGGTCACCCAAGGAGGCATCCATACCCCGTCCACTTGGTTCTAGGATTTTCCATCAGCCTTGAACAGGAAGCTGCCTGTTCACTATGGGGCCCCGAAGGTACTAGCTGATCGTGTGGGGTGACAGACAGCGTTCAGTCCCCCACCCCCAGTGCCTGCTGGGAAAATGAGCACGAGGTAGAGAATGCCCAGTAGTATGTCCCCTGCGTTTGAGCTGAGTCCTTGCCCTCCTGAGGTCTTGAGGCTACATGCATGCCTTTCTTAAATCCTCCAAGTTCCTGCACATTCCTTTTACCACAAATCCTGGCTTAGTCTAAATAGGCAAGTTGGAGTTGCACTCGATACCATCAGGGAAGGAGGTTAGGAGCTTCCAAATGAGAGGCCTGCATGTGATCTGTGCAGATGTGTGGTGTGTGTGGTGCACAGTGGGATCCCTTCACTTGTGTGCTGTGGGCAAGCTGGTGGGTGCACATGTATACTCAAGTTTAGACCCATTAGTAAAGGGTTTCCCTGAGTTACACATCCAAGCAAATTCAGGTAGCATCTTAACTTTCTCTTTTCTTCTAATGACTGAGACAAACAAAGACCCTTCCTCACCCACCCCAGCCCCCATCTGGGTGCTGCAGAGTGTTTGCATTGGTAAAGAAGCCCAGGAGTGGAAACGATCTTGTTCATTTCTCCAGAGCGACAGAACTAATTTCACTTTCACCAGCTGATGTTTCAGCCCTGTGTTCCTCAGTGTGGGTAGCGGGTACATGGACACAGTGGCTCTCAGCCCCTTCTCTTAACTTCCCTCCTTGCCCACTCATCTGGTGGCAGTGGGGGGTTACAAGTAAGTGATGTCAAATCTGCCTTTGCCCTGTGGCCAGCTGGGGAAAGTGGAGTACAGACCCAGGAGAAACCTTTGTCCTTGCCTGCATAGCAGTGAGATCAGGCAGAGAGCAGCTCCACACGCTACTGTAGGAGAGGATTTAGGGCAGGGGTGCTCAGTTGATTTTCAACCTCATGCCAAGGAATCTGGAGCCATGTCCATGGTCTGTGGGAACCTCAGGCACAGTTAGTTGATGATGCCTGCTGAGGGGAGTGGAAAGCAGTGACTGCAATGGTCTGTGCTGTGATGGTTAATGTGGGCATTGTGGCTGTGGGGGCAAAGTGCCAGGGGCTGTGACATTCACTCTTCTGATTCTTCCCAGCAGCTTGTGCTTTGGGGCTTTGGCACATGTCCTCTACAGTGAACACCTTGCCCTTCCTCACCACCCAGTCAGTGTCTAGCCTGGGAGACCCCTCCTATGTCCCTTCCTGTGCCTGAGAGATGCCACCACCAGACTCCCCTGCACCGCCTGGTGCTGGATATGCCTCTCAACAATGCAGGCCAGGGTCCTTTGGTATGTCTCAGCACCCAGTATCCTCCCAGGAATTTGGCTCCAGCAAGGGCTGTGACCTGTTGGGTGGTTATTCCCTTGGAGCCTCCTCCCTCTATAGGCAAAGACAGGTATAGAGCCTGGTAAATAGAAGGGTACCTCAGCCCACCCGCAGGTTCCTGTTCCAAGTCCATCTTAGTACCTTTCACCCCCCCAAACCTCAGGAAAAACAAGTCAGGCATCTTAGACCCCACCTTTTGCCTTGACCTAGTCATTCTCCAGCCTACAGCCCTGCCAGGCACGCTCCCAGGTCACCAGCCTATGTACACGGCTCTGCACAACTCTGGGGATATATCTCTGAAACACTTATCAAAAAATAGTCTGTGACCTCTCACCTGGACCACCAACCACTCCAGCCCAGAGAGGCAGGGTAAAGATCCTTTGGAGGAGAGCTGCGGGCCACAGGATTCTCAATGGTATCCCTCCTCTACTCCTTCTAAGTGAAGGGGTCCATAGTGTTCCCCGGGCACGTGGATGGAAGGCTGAGCCTTTCGTGCTCCACTGGCTCTACACCGCAAGATGGTCCTGGGAGCTGGCCCTGCTCTGTGGTGTGTCCTAGGAGCTGGCCCTGCTCTGTGGTGTGTCCTGGGCGCTGACCCTGCACTGTAAGGTGTCCCGAAGTTGGCCTTACTCTGTAAGATCCCTGGAGTTGTCCCTGTGCTGGTGAGGTCCTTGGAGCAGCAGCAAGTCACTGTAAACTCCTGAGTGATTTTTAACCATTTTTTAAAGTTCTAGAGGAAAGGATGCTATTGGGGGTGAAAAGATGAATCATGATCATGAATCATTTCATAGTGATCTAAGGATCAACTGTAAGAAGACATAACAATCTTAACTGTGCATGGGCAGAAAAACAGACCTGAAAACAAATAAAGAAAAAACTGACAGAACCAAATGGAAAATGAGGAAAAACACAAGATCTGTCTGGGTTTCCAAACATCTTCCACGGTAATTGGCAGAAGCAGTAGACAGAAGGTGAGTAAGGACAGAGAGGAGTGAGTACCAGTATCAGCTAGCCAGGTCTCTACTGCCTCCCAAAGAGCCTCCACCAGCAATGGCAGAACACGGATTCTTTCAAAGTGCTCAGCAAACAACATCTAAGACAGGCTGTATTCTGAGTATAAACAGATTAATTAAAATTGTGGTGCTAGGGCTAGAACCCAAGGCCTCGGGCATGCTAGGCAAGTGCTCTACTACTGAGCCATCTCTCTAGCCCTTCACTGAGGGATTCCAGGCAAGTGCCCTACTACTGAGCCACATCTCTAGCCCCCCCACTTGGGGATTCCAGGCAAATGCTCTACTGATGAGCAATAACCCCAGTCCCACTCTGGGGCCTTCTAGGGACCTAAGTATTAAGCTACATCTCCAGCCCCACATTAATAGGTTCTAGGCCAGCATTTTGCCATTGAGTCATACCCCCAGAACAGATACTAGCTTCAAAGCCATACAAATCATGTTAAAATGCTCCTTTACCACAATATGACCAACTCTGCAATCAATACCAGACACAGTATCTGAAAAAAAATCTCAGAATGTTTAAACAACAAGTAACATGCTTCCAAATAACCCAGGGGCTAGAGGGGAGACATTAAAGGGAAATTGTGGAAGATTTTTAACTGAGTGAAAACAAAAACACATCTCAGCCTTTGTGGTCCATTGCTAAAGCAGAGGTTACTGGGAAATTCAACACTGTGCATCTAGACTGGAGAAGCTCTCCAACCAGCAGTGGAGATTTTATCCTAAGAACCCAGGGTGGGAGCAAGCTGAAGCCTTATTAAACAAGGAAACAGAACTGAAACCCACAAGCTAGAAAACAGGAAGAAACCAGTAATGCCAAAAGGGCTTCTTTGAGATCAACAGAACTGACAAGCCTCTGGTATCTGACCAGGAGAAACAGTAAAGACAACTTACCAGTATCAGGAAGAAAATCGTGGCATCGGGATAGACCCTGAAACCATCAAAAGGATGCCAGGACCCATCGTGAGCCACTTCGCACTGTGTTTGGCTCTTAGATGGTCTGGTGAATTCTTCAAAAACTTAAGAGGAAGTGGCTATGCTGAAAGGCCCTGAACATAGTAGAAAAACTGGATTTGTAGCTTAAATAGCTTCCTGCAAAGAAAATCACAGGGGGCTAGAGAGATAGCTCAGCTGTTAAA
The DNA here is from genome assembly GCA_009823505.1 of Rhizomys pruinosus. Lineage (NCBI taxonomy): Eukaryota > Metazoa > Chordata > Mammalia > Rodentia > Spalacidae > Rhizomys > Rhizomys pruinosus. The sequence continues at coordinate 4,829,313 of VZQC01012005.1, read as the reverse complement.
GGTTAAGGCTAACAGCCAAAATGTGAGTTTGGTTCCCAGCACACATAATTGAGGGCCTTTTCTTCAGCTTCTTTTAATGGAGCTGGAGAGATGGCTCAGCAGTTATGAATGCTGGCCACTCTTGCAGAGGACCCGGATTTGGTTCCCAACACTCACATGGTAGCTAACAACTATTCAGAACTCCAGTTCTAGGGGATCTGACACCCTCCTCTGGACTCAGGAGACTTTGCATAACACAGATGCACTTACGTATATGTAGGCAAAATACTCATATATATATAAAATGAAAGTAAATGAACTTTATATAAGAGCACTGGCTGTTCTTGTAGAGGACCCAGGTTCCCAGCACCTATATGGTGGCTAACAACTGTTTGTAACTCCAGTTCCAGGGGATCCATGTCCCTCTTCTGACCTCCACGGGCATTGCATGACACCAGTATACCTACACACATGTACACAATACATTTCACACACATTCAATTAAAGTAAATGAAAAATTTTTATTAAAAAAATCACAGGCCCTGATGGTTTCACCCATGTTTGGTGGTAAGTAGAAACGAACACCTATTCTCTCTAACTGCTTCTTGTCACCCAAGGAAGCCTGTATAATTCTGCCCTTCCCAGACAAAAACAAGGTAAAAAAAAAAAAAGACAAGAGGAGATCAGCATTAACAACAAAGAAGATGTAGCAAAACTGCAGCAGACTGAGTCTACTAATTTTTAGAAAATATTTATTATTTTATGTTTATGAGTGTATTTCCTGTGAGTGTGTGTGAGTGTGTGTGTGTGTGTGTGTGTGTGTGTGTGTGTGTAAGTGCACCTGTCCTGCAGTGCCTGCAGAGGTTAGAAGAGGGTGTCTGGTTCTCCTGGAACTGGGGTTATAGATGGTTGTTAGCCACCATGTGGGTCTCTGCAAGAGCAGCCAGTGCTCCTAACCCCTGAACCCTCTTGCTATCCCTGACTCCACTGATATTTAAACACACCATAACCAAGCGAATTTATCACCAGGATTCAAGGTTGGTTTAACATTCAAAACTCAGCCAACATTGCATGTCATATTAACAGACTTATAACATGTCATATAACAAATCATATTCACACATGATCAGGCTTCATGGCAGGCTGGATACCATTCCCAGAACCAGGAGTAAGGCAGGGATGAACTCCCCCATGACTACTGATCCTCAGACAAATGGTCACCCTTCCTGCTACCTGCCTTACTTCCAGCCACAGGCCCGGCCACATTGGCAGCCATGACCTGGCCAGCACAGATTATTGTGGGCACAAGCTCCTGGTTCTTCTGTGGAATCTGCCATTTGAAGATGTTTTGGACTATGTGAGGTTGTTACACGGAGTAGTGCCACATACCCAGAAAGGACTTACTTTGTCTAAGGTTTTTGGACCTATGCAAACTGCCCTGGCTCTGGAAGGTTGTGTCCACACAGCAGACTCCAATACCTATGAAGAGTCTTTTTTTTTTTACATTTTTTATTGATGCTTTGTGCATTTCATACATCATTTTCCAATTCAGTTCAGGCATATTTCCCTTTCCCTTCCCCCCCCACCCCCACCCCATCCCAGATCATGCATTCTGCCATAACTGTCCTGCATCTTTCT
>VZQC01012005.1:4790872-4821933 GCA_009823505.1 Rhizomys pruinosus | reverse complement strand
GTTCTCTGTATTCTTTATTTTTTTCTCCCTCTAGTTCTTTCTGGAGTTTGTCAATCTGTTCTTTTAGTTCTTTCTGATGTTTGTCATTGTATCCCTCTAGGTTCTTTTTGAGTTTTTCATTCTCTCTCTTTAGTTCTCTGAATTACTCTTTATGTTCTTTAATTTCTCTGCATAGGTCTGCAATTATTCCTCTAAGATCTGTTCCTTGGGTCTCCTCCAAGGGGTTCCCATTGTAGCTATCTCCTACTGGTTTGGTAGCACTTGGAGCAGGATTTTCCTGTGCCTTTCCCATGTTGTTCCTTCATCGTGTCCCTGGCATGTGGGCTTCCCTTTTGTCGTTCAGATCACAAATATCTTTTCACTATGTTAGGGGATGGTTTTGCTTTCCTCCTTCAGATGCTTTTTTTTTGTCCCCCCCTTTCCTCCTCCTTGTTTATGGAGTATTGACTTGTCTAGTTTTCAATTTTGTAAACCACTCTTGTCTTCTTGTTCTGAAGGTTCTCCAAAAAAAAGTCCACTTGGATTCTCACCAATCTCGGGGGGGTGGGGTGGGGATATGCCTGACCTAGCCCATGCCCCAGCAGCCCACCCAAAGGTGCAGAGCACTGGCCCGACCCTCTGGCCCCAGCGCCAAAGAAAGGCATAGGGTGGTCCCACCCGAGACACGACCCCCTAGCTGTGGCCCCGGAACGAGCCCACCTGCAAAGATGCTTGCCCAAGTGACTTCCGGGCTGCCCGCCCAAAGGTGCAGAGCACTGGCCTGACCCTCTGGCCCTGGCACCAAAAAAAGGACATGAAGAGTCTTTACCAAGGACACATGGCAGTCAGTCAGAGGAGGTGGCCGGCCCAGGCCCTTAGGAGTCAGGTGTGTCAAGAGCAAAAGGACGTGGGTAAAGTGTGAGGTGTGTGTGTGTACAGCACTTGAGTACAGAGCAGGATGAGGTGGGGCACTCATGGTAGACAGCACTCAGTCAGCTGGGAAGTGCTGTGGCTACGGTGGGTGAAGGCATCCCTGTGGAGTTCTAGGAGGGACCTCTGAAGGACCCAGATGCCAATCCACACACAAAGGTGTGGCCCAGGCTGGCCCCTTCTGGGTGCATATGCAAGGCTTCCCTGAATGAAGAGCACTGGACTTTACCAGTATTGGGCACATGGGAGACAGGAGCAAGTACTGCAATTGCGTGAGCAGCATGCCAGTGCCCACATGGTGACTTATATTATTGGCTAAATAGGACTGACTGTTTAATTGATGAACCTGGGAACAGAGATCTGCAGGTGAAAAGTGGGTGGTGTGATGGGTCTCACTTAGCAAGTACTATGGACTGCTTGTCCCCAGCAACAGACTACATGGTGGCCACCCACATAGCCTAGGAGCTAGAGTGAAGATGTAGACGGGCTCTCCTGTAGGAGATGAGTTTGGGTTGCTCAGGCCTGTGGGGATGTTTGTTACTACAGTGACTTAGCCACAGCTGATAGATATACCCAGTTTCATGAATTACATAGCAACTCGTGCCTTGAATTTCTCAATAGGACAGTGACAGGCAACATAGAGCAAGGTGGCTGTGAGATCAGCACTTCTTAGACAGGAAGTACTGTCATTGATTCTCCAGGAAATGAGTGTCATGTATGTGTTGACCACTTTCTGTCAAGATGGCTGCCAGGGATGCTCAGTGGGCCACCTTGGTCCAGGTACTGGCAGCCTGGCCTCCCACTGAGCACTCCTCTGCAGTGGACAGAGCATCCACGCTTGATGACCTGGAAGGTTCTGGTGAAGCCAAATCTCATAGCTGCATTCAATCAGCAAACTTTACAAAGCTTGAACATCCCACTGTTCTTAATGATATTAAGATAATGTAGCTGGGTGTGGTGGTGCATGCCTTTAATCCTAGCACTTGGGAGGCAGAGGCAGGTGGATCTTTGTGAGTTCCAGGACAGCTGGGGCTACAGGGAGACCCTGTCTCGAAAAGACAAAAAAAAAAAGATGTGTTAGCTTATGCATTTGACTGTGTCTGTGTGACATGTGTGTATGTTTGTGTGTATACGAATGTATGGATGTATGTGTGAGGGGGTAAAGTGTGGGTTTGCACATGTGGGTGGTGCTATATATGTGTGTGCATGTGCAGTATGTACGATGTGTGTATATATGTGCTGTGTATATGTGTATTTATGTTCATATGTGTGTATGCATGTATGTGTATGCAGGTGTAAGGATGGGTGTGTGCATGTGCATGTATATCTATATGTGTGCTTATGCATGTTCATGTGCTGTGTATATATGTGTTAGGTGCAAGTGTGTTTATGTTCATATATGTGTGATGTGCATGTATGTATATTATGTGTATGTATACATGCATGTATGTATGTTTGTATGTGTGTATGTTTATGTGCATATGAATGCATGTATATGGGGTGTATGAATGTGGGTATGTGCATGTGTGTGGTACTATATGTGTGTATATATCTGAATATATATCTGTATGTGTGTTTATGTGTATCTGTTATATGCATATGTGTGTATGCATGCATGTATGTACATGGACGTACTGTGTGTAAATGTATGTACATGTGTATAGTGTAGTATGTATGTGCATGTATGTACTCTGTATATGCACAAGTGTGTATGTGTTTGTTGTATGTTATGTATGTTCATATGTATATGTGTGTGGTGTAAGTTTGTGTATATATGTGTATGTTGTCTGCATGTGTACACACATGTGAATATGTGTGTACAAGTATGTATGTATGCATGTGTGTTGTGTGTTTATATGTGTTGTTTTGTGTGTTTATGTATATAAATGTGTGTTTATTTTATGTATGTGTATTCAATATAATATAAATATTATATTTATATTTTATAATTATAATATAACATAAATGTGTCTAGATTATGTATGTGCATACATATATATGTGTACCTATATGTATGTGTGTATGTGTCTATATGTATGTATATATGTTTATATGTGTGTATGTGTCTTTATGTGTGTGCATGTGTGTATTTGTGTGCTCAGTAGAAGACCTTGGGAAAGCTGGGCTTCCTGGCAGCAACTGGTGGGGAATGCAGGAAGGTTTGGGGCCACCAGGACTGCAGCATGGACACTGCCCCTGAAGTGGCTGGAGCCCCAAGCTGGATGGTGCAGGAGCCCATGAGCAGAGAGCACAGAAGAGCGCCCTCCAGAAGCTGTGGTTGGACTGATCCCAGAGGCCAAGAGACCAGCCAAGAGAGAGAAAGACCAGAAGGAGAACTGCTCCTATTTGGTGGAGAGGGAAGGCAGGGACAAGGTGACAGTGGAACAGAGTGGCAGGGTTGGGTGGCTGGAAAAACTGCCCTTCTGTGGTAAAGGAGAGGGATATGTGCCAGGTGGCAGGCTGACCATGGAGGCTCAGGTACAGAAGGGGACCATCGGGGTACAGCAGGGCTGGCTGAATGCTGAGCTGCAGCCTGGGGCTGCTGGACTTGGAATTCTGGCCTGCCCCATGTACCTAGCAAGTCACTTAGGCAGTAGGCTAATTGGATCTGCAAACTCAGTGTGACTATTGGCAGAAAGCTTTTAGTCCCTGGGACAGGATGGAAATTGGATTTCAGCTCCTGGTTAGAACGGATCCTGGATTCTTGCCTGCCTGTCCCTCCTGCCGTGGGGGGCTCAGACGGCGGCCGTGGTTGAGCAGATTATAAATTATGCGTCCATTTAATACGCAGCACAGGCCAGATCGATGCCAGGGCATGAGCTGCACAGCCTCTCTGGTCTCTAGACAAATCTATTTTTCCTGAGCCTGGGGAAGGCCTGGTGGTAATTGGAAATTTTCCTGATGTGGCCACCGAGGCCTGGGCTACAGTCACTGGTTGTGCATAGTGGACCCCACAGTCAGAACTTGGCTGACAAAGCTACAGAGGGCTCTGGGGCCGACAGGCAGACAACTTTATGAATTACCCATGCAGTTTTGGCACAAGGCTTCTGAAGTGTCAGTCAGAGCTTGGGAGACCATCTGACAAAACATGAGGCTCTGGGCTGGAGAGATGGCCTAGCGGTTAAGAGTGCCGACCGCTCTTGCAGAGGACCCGGGTTCGATCCCCAGCACCCACATGGCAGCCGAGAACCGTCTGAAACTCCAATTCCAGGAGAACTCCAGTTCCAGGGGAATCTGACACCCTCTTCTGACCTCCGCGGCATTGCACGACACGGGTGCACAAACCTGCATACAGACAGTACATTCATACACATACAGAAATAAATAAAAAAAAATTAAAAAAAAATTTAAAAAAAAATGAGGCTCTGTGACTGGTTACTATACAACTGCTGTCCCCACCCCATGCCAAAGCTAAGATGGCTCCTCTTCTATTGTGACTTCTCTCTCCTCTGCTCACCTGAGGCCTCAGTTGAGGTGCTGTTTCTGTTCTTGAGTCTGGAAGGCTCCTCCAGGTACAGACCCTGTCTCCCTCTCTCTGGAAGTCAGGACACTGAAAGAAGTTGGCAAGAGAATGAAGAGGGCAGAGGGAAAGTCCCTGGGCTCTCAGAGGCCAGGCATGTGCACAGTGCTCTGTAGGCACAAAGGGGGAGACTATGACTATTTTAAAAAGGGGAAACTGCAGCTGGAGAGATGGCCTAGCGGTTAAGAGCGCCGACCGCTCTTACAGAGGACCTGGGTTCAATCCCCAGCACCCACATGGCGGCCGAGAACCATCTGAAACTCCAATTCCAGGGGAATCCGACACCCTCTTCTGACCTCCGCGGCATTGCACGACACGGGTGCACAAACTTGCATGCAGACAGTACATTCATACACATACAAAAATAAATACAATTAATAAAAAGATAAAAAGGGGAAACTGAGGAAGGGATGGGGTGTCTAGCTAGGGCTGCCAGCAACAGCTGCCATGGGGTGACTTCTGTGCACTGAGCCCCCCCCCCACCTGCCCACTCTGCACTTGTCCACTAATACCTCACCTTCTAGATGCAGAAAGACACCCAGGCAGGGGTGACGTAGTTCCAAGACGCTATCCCAATGGGGATGGGCCCCAGGCACAGGCAGCTGCGGCCACTCACAGGGGCCAGAACATCGCTGTGATTCTCAATTATGCAGATGGGAAATGATATTAATGTGATTAGACCACTGTGAGCAGATCGGGAGCTAATTGAACTTGAGGGCAAGTTGTTTTACCTTCCTGACCCTGAGCTCCTCCTCTGCTCTCAGAATGTATCAACGAGCTGATGGCAGCGGATGCAGAGGGCTATGATGTGAAGAGCTGTGGTAAGACACTCGGGCTGCTTCTGTTCATTTTCATTGAGGCCACCATGGGCTGAACACCTGCTGTGCGCCCTGGGGCCGAGCACTTGTACAACAGTTCAATGGGAAAGCACCTACTGTGTGCCTCATAGCTGAACACTCACTATGTACCCCATGGCTGAGCATTCACCGTATGGCCTATGGTTAGCTCAGGAGTCCAGAGACATCACACTTCTGCTGTCTTCTGCAGGAAGTGAGATGCACAGGGGACACACATCAGGGGACTATAGAGACAGGACTGTGAATATCTATGCTCCATCTGCTATGGGGACGAGGAGTCCAGATGGGACCTGAATGGTCTGTTGTCAGTGCAGCTCAGGAGCTTCTGTTCATATGGCTTAGGGCATTTGTTCATTCAGCCATTTGGGAGACTTCTGATCTGGGGAAAGCCGTGACTGGGGCTCTGTGTGGGAAGGAGCCCACATCTGCCCATAAGGTGCCCTGGCCAGCTCCATGCAACAGGTGGCCCTGGCAGGTGTGAGCTGTGCTCATCCAGAGGGTGAGGGGGGAACGACATAATGAGAGGGACCCTGGGAGGCCTGTACCACATTTGCATACGATCCAGCAAACACCAGAATGCGTGAACAGAGCTAGGGTGGAGACCTCAGGCTACTGCCTTCCTATCTGTGTATATTTGAAACTCAAACATTTTCACAGTGTTCATTTAGAATTTTCCTAAATTCCTGTGTTCTTACAATTCTTACTTTCAAAGTGTTGGGGATTCTAGGACCTGTTTTGAGGACAGGCATTTTCTGAGGGCGTGGCTCTCCTGGGCTCCTATTTTGAAGTGTGCAATGTACTTCTATGGCACATGTCAGGCCTTGGCCCTGGCCGTGCCTGTGACTTAACGCATGTGCCCTTCCTTCTTCCTCCCCATCTGCCCAGCCTCGGGCCACCCCACACCGCCACCTGTTTCTATGCTATCAACTGATGTAGACTTCATGTATGAGTCAGGGCATGTGAAATCCATGCCTGGTTCATTCCACTGAATGTCATGACCTCTGGGTCACCATGTTGTTGCGAATGACACAGCTTCACCCTTTGGAGGGCAGCAGGGAACTCCATGGTGTGCTTGTACCTTGCTTTCTTTATCTCTTGAGGTGAATGTGGAGGGCAGTTCTCTGCCCTGGCTACTATGTGAGAGTAGCAGTTAAGGGGGTGGGGGGCAAAGGTCTGATCCACAGCAGATCTTGTTTTCTTGGGGAACAACCCAGAAATGGGGTTTCTGGGTAATAGCATGGCCCTCTTTTTGATTTTATGAATTATCCCCGTGCTGCTTTCCATGGAGGTTACATTACCTTTATTCCCAGCAGTGTGGGGGTTCCTTCCTGTGACCTCACCAGCTCTATCAAAGCCGTCTCTTTCCTGATAGCCATTCTTTGGGGGTAGGGCTGGGACAGGGTCTTGAACTCCACGTAATGCTCCTGCCTAACCTTCCAAGTTCAGGAATACATGGCAGGCACCCTACTCTTGACTCAGGTGACAGCCGTTCTGCCAGGGTGGGACAGTGATGTCCCCTTGCAGGTCTGGTTTGCATCTTCTTGGTAATCAGTGATACTGGACACCTGTCATCCATTTATATGTCTTTTTTCTGAGAAATGTCTATTCAGGCCTTCTGCCCATTTTTAAATTTTTTTTTAAATTTTAAGTTTTTTTGCTATTTATTTATTTGTGCTATTGGGCTATATACTTATGGACTAGAAGAATTAATATTGGACAAAAGCAACCTAAATAATCAATACAATCATTAAAATAATGAAAGATTTCACAGAAATAGAAAAAAATCTTAAAATTCATGTGGAATTCATGTGGAACCTAGAAAAACCTAAAATGACCAAAGAAACCTTGAGTTTAAAAAAAAGTGGGCCTGGTATGGTGGCACATACCTTTTAATCCCAGCACCTGGGAGGCAGAGGCAGGTGGATCTCTATGAATTCAAGGCTGCCCTGCTCTACATAGTGAGTTCCAGGCCACAGATATGGGGAGACCTTGTCAAAAAAAAGCAGAAGGCATGGCACAACTTGGCTTCAGAATATACCTCAGAGCTATAGTGAATAAAACAGCATGGCAGACATACAGACCCAGGAAACAGAAGAGAGGACACCAAAGAAAACCTACACATCTACAGACAACCAATATTTAACCAAGAATACAATAGGGAGAGGACAGAGTCATCAATAAGTGCAGTTGAAAAAACCAGGTTGATATCTGCATGCAGAAGAGCTATGCTCTCTTACCAAATATGAAAACTAACTCGGAATGATCAAAGATTCACAGGTAAGACTGGAAACCAGGAAACTAAACAAGCAAACAAAACCATGGAAGATAGTACCACCACCCTGGTTTGGAATTTTCACTCATGTTCTTAGCCAAAAGGCAAAACAGCCAGGAATGGAGGAGGCAAAGGCAGGGGGATTGCTGTGAGTGTAAGACCAAACCAGTTTATACACTGAGTTCTAAGACTGCATAGTGAGACCCTGCCCCCCCCCCAAAAAAAAGGCCAAGAAGAGATCAAGGGCTTTTTGGAGAAGACCTTGAAGGTATGGGTCGCAAACTCAAAATTAGCAGAGAAATGGGGTTTTTGGGTAATTGCATGCCATCAACAGAACAAGGAGGGGTCGGTGCCCCAAGGCTTGCCTTGGACAGGATGGTCAGCACCAAGCTGCCTGAAGCCTTCCAGAACCAACTACCACCGGGAGATGTGCGATTAAAAATACTGATCAAGGGTGGAGACACTGGGTGCCCAGAGCCAGACAGTTTTGCGCGGGAAGGATGAATAATAACTGTCATTTTTTTTTTCTAGGGGTGACAACTCAAAACTGTCTTAGTAATTACCCATGTGGACTAATTTCCTCACCATAATTATACAAAGATAATTCTAGTAATTCTGAAACTGCATGAAATGCTATTAATAGAAGCTATTGTTTCTAGTAATCATCCCCATACAATAATCATTCCTATATAGTTTTTTCAAATGACACATATCTATAGCAAAATAAATATCAATTATAATATTTATCCACTTCTAAAATATGTTAATCGTTTTACCAATTAATCAATAGAACAAAATCGTGAGTCATTTTTGCGATTAATTTCTTGTTTACCATTGAATTACTTGTGATTATAAAAGTGAGGCCCTCTTCAATGGTGTTAAGTTGCAGTGAGTTAACAGTGCAGAATCCAGGATATACTTTTGTTTTAATTACTTTTTGAAATGAACGCTTCATCTTCTCCCTTTTACTATTTTTCTTTTCATTATATATTTAAGGTTTGCAACAAGTTTTCATATATACTGTTATTTTTCTTATTGGGAATTAGGTTTTTATTTATGTAAAATATTTTAATAATATAAAAAATTTTGTATTTGCTATAAAGATTTATTTTCACTTTTATGCTCATATTTCATTGTATATATAGTAATTTTCACAAAAATTTAAATAAAATACAACTCAACATTCGGAAACCATAAAAAAAAAAAAGTAATTACCCATGTGACTTTATCATTCTCAGAAGGGTGTTACAATAGCACACATCACAGTACGCTTTTCAGAGGCTGTCACCCTTCACTCACAAGGGACCCCACAACAGCCCCATGTTGCTGTGTATCCTGACAACACACAGGTGACAGAGCTCTCCTGTAGACCAGGGAGGCAAGGCCCAGAGAAGCTGAGCTACCTGTTCAAAGACCCACAGCAGACAGTCCACCCAGGACTCAGTCCTAAGACTCTCACTTGAAACTTATTGCTGGATCTTCAAACTCTGATTCAAGTCAGACAAGAGGCAGGGGAACCTGGACATGGCCCCTCTGCTAATCTCAGAGAAGGGGGGGGAGAGAGAGAGAGAGCTAGAGACCCTGGAGGCTAGACACTGAGCATACCAGCCCACTGACCACTCACACTGTGAGGTGTCCCTTTCAAATTAACCATGGCTGGACTTTTATTTAAATATGGTTGTGAAAGGGCCTGGGAGATGGCTCAGCAGTTAGGAGCACTGGCTGCTCGTGCAGAGGACCTGGGTTCAGTTCCCAGCACCCGCAATGGGGGCTGACAGCCATACCCAGTTCCAGGGGAACTGATGCTGTCCTCTGACCTCCACAAGTATCCATGACACAGCTGCACTTACACATATGCAGGCAATACATTCATACAGATAAAATAAAAATAATAAAATATTTTAATAATTAAAAAATGGTCATGAGGATTGACAAACCCCTGGGCTAGAGGATGATTCGTTTGTCTAAAATTTGAACTTAGCTGGGTGTCCCCTAGTGTTGTTGCCCCAGGCAAGTGGCAGCATGAGTCTTCCCTGAAGGCTGGAGGTAGTCTGGAGGTCTCAGCAGAGCTACAGGGCCTGGCACTGGCTTGTGGCCCTGGGTTCCCCTCCACCCCCCACTGTCCAGCAGAGGGCCATCACAGGTAAAGTTGGTGAGGCAGTCCCCTCCCTCCTGGAGTCAGGCCTGCCAGAATATCTTCATTGTCATTGCTTCTGACCCCAGAACAACCCAGGAGGGACAGTTGTATTGTCACAGTTGTTCTTACCCTTCTGAGGTCACTAAGAGCCAGGGGGCTGGGATCCTGGCTAGAAGAGGCTTTGTGTGCTGCACAGTCTTTGAGCTCCATTATCTGGAGTCACAGGAGACTGGGGGAACACCTTACCTCCTGCAAATTACCAGCTACCCCACCCCTGCAAGCGGGGCGGGGCTCCTGGGGACCCTCCAGCACACCTGCAGTTGTTTTGCGCTCTGACAATCGACAGTCTCAACGGGGAGAGACGAGCATCAAGAAGCAAGATGGGGCTTTCCAAGCAACGGGTTCTACCAAACACACACCCACGGCAGCCGCAGAGTAACAACACTGCCTCGTGCTCCCCCAAGGCCTTCGCACAGCCCCGCGTCCCTCCTCTGGGGTTCTCTGGGGTGGGAGGCTCTATCTTCCCATCTCTCTGTTCGTCTGTCCTTCCTGGGAATCACTGGTAGGCTGCTTCCCTCTGTTTGTGGGAGCAGTTCAGGGTTATGCAGACCCAGGTTCCTAAAACCCACACAGCTCCCCGGGGAGGTGGGGGGTGGTGGCTGCAGGCCTAAGCCTTTATCTCCAGAGTTCTGACAGCCCAGATTTTTCCTTTTGGTTGTTCTTTTCTAATAATTCACTGGCCTACACTGACACTGGAGATTTATTGTCTTTATTTCTTCCTTAATGTGCTCTTCTTTCCTCCACAGGACTGTGAATGCATCTGGCAGGAAGGGTCTGCCAGCCTGGGACTATGCAGCCCACGGAGCAGCGCCTCAGAGCAGTGCCTCAGAACAGTGCCTCAGAGCAGCGCCTTAGAGCAGTGCCATGCAACCTTTATGGAGAAGGGAATTCCCACGGCCTCGGACTCTGGGGGCCTCTGCAGGGGCTGCTGGGTCTGGCATTTTGGCCCAGTCCGCAGCCGTAGACACTGGGCTCTGTAGTACCATGGTGCCTCCTACCACCTTTGTCCTCAAGAGTCCAGCCAGCAGGGCAGTGCTGGGGATACAAAGGTCAGGGGTGCCTGGTCTGGGGTCCAACAACAGTAGCAGGCAGGATTCCTGGGGGACAGAATGGGACCTCCTGCCAGTGTCAGGACAAAACTGAGGGAGACTGGGCCAGGCAGGCCAGGGCTTCCTCAGAGCTCAGTGCCAAACATGAGAGGGGCAGGCCATTCCCCTATGCTACAGTATTCTATGGGCCCTGGGGAAGAGGCAATTGTGGTGTTCACTTTCTCTCTCTCTCTCTCTCTCTCTCTCTCTCTCTCTCTCTCTCTCTCCCTCTCTCCCTCTCTCCCTCTCTCCCTCTCTCCCTCTCTCCCCCAGACTAACCCAGAACCTGGACTCCTCCTGCCTCTTCCTCCAAGTGCTGGGATTCGAGGCATCAACCACCATTCCTGCTGGGGCAGCCAGTCCTTCCCCCTCTGGAGGGCTGTCTGCCTAAATGAAGTTGAAAGTGCACTCTGCAATCCCCTTAGGCCTAGCCTCTGAGACGTGTCCTCAGACAAGGATTTGCTTGCTATCTCTGCCATGGCCCGGTCCTTTCCCATCCAACCCCTCCTCTAGTAGAGCTGAGCTAGCCAGGGAGCTTTATGGCCAGTGGACACACACATGCTGGAACTTGCCAGCCCCCAAGCTAGGTGAGAAGCAGCAGCTTCCACAGGCCACAGGAAGGGCCACCATGTGTTGAGAGTCACTAAAGGCCAATGGAGTCACCAAGGTGTGAGGAGAGTGGCCTGAAAGCAGCCACCACAGGAGACGCAGCCAGGGCATAGCCTCACGGTACCTCCTTGATGGCAAGGACATCCTCCCAACGACTGCTCAAAAGCTGTGTCTGGTGTTGACCTGATGACTCACCCTGTGGCCGTGTCATTGTAGCAGAATACTTTACGCAGTTCCCTCAGCTCACCTTTCAAAGCCTTCCCTGGCCACAGTCTCCTTGAATCTGAACTAGGTTAGCTGCAACACACATGTTCTGAGGCAGTGCTAGGCTGGTATCACACACACACACACACAGACACACACACACACACACACAGACACACACACACACACACAGACACACACACACACACACACACACACACACAGAGAATATTCTATCAATAAGACTTTAAGCATTTCTGTTAGAAATCTGGCTTAGTTCTCAAAGTCGGGTCAGCTGCCAGTCCCAGGAGTGACCAAGATCACCTCAGGTGTCAGGCCTCGTCAGCCCAGAGATGTGGATGTCAGCTTCGGGTGGGACCCCAGGTGGGGCCTCGGGCAGCACCTGTTCAGCCAGAGCCCATTCAGACCGAACGTCAGACACCCAGCAACACCATGGCCTGCATCATAGTTCTCCTGTGTCGGCTGCCAGATGTGCTGGCCACAGAAAAGCCACTTCCTGCTCACTGAGATGACCCTGTGGACACTGTCAAGCACATCCAAAGCCCCAAGTTTCAGCTGGCCACTGCTAATGAACCTGTGCTAATCATCAAGATACAGATTCCCAAAGGGACCCAGAACCAACCACAGTACTGCACACCAGTGTGATCAACCCAGAGGGCCACAGACCATCACCTCCCTTGTTCTGAATACTGGGCTCCTATTAATGTCACCGATGATCAAATATTCTTCCTAGTTAACTCACGTTATTGTCTGTTCAAATGAAGCGTGAGCTGATTACACCCACTGGGTCCTTTGAAATGAACAATTTCCCCATTTTTCTTGGGAACACATCCATAAATTACCAACCAAGACTTCAGGGAGTCCTGTGCATGGGGGCCCAGGGGCAACTGGGACAGAATGTTAAGGAACTACTGACAAATGATTTGATAAATATGTCCAAGACTGCTCCCAATAAAGCCTGATCAAGTGATTTGTCACATGTACAATGGTGTATTTTAAAAACAATTTCAGGTATTTAAAAATTCATTGTGTGTGTGTGTGTGTGTGTGTGTGTGTGGTGTCACTGACCTCAAAAGTACCAGAGAAAGAAAAAATACATATCAGCTTAAAATTCCAACTGCTTTCTCTTCCAACTTTTGAATCACCGCTCCCCAATTCAAGTGTGGGTTTTTTGAAAATGTCTCATTCACTTAACTATTTTTCAACCTGGAGGAATAAATTGTCAGTCACATGCTATTTAGAGAACAAAGCTTCCATGGGAGCGCTGCGGGAGCCTGGGCGCTGTGGGCGGGACCAACCTCGCCCCTGCCAGACAGGAGGGAGGCCCTGCATCCTGCTGGTACCAGAGCCCCCAGCTGATCAGGTGGATCCCGAGACCAGTGTCCCTCCACCCCAGAGGCCAGCAAGCCCCGCCAGCAGGAGGAGAGAAGGTGGTTGTCCTGAGGGGCCCCAAAGTGCAATGGTTCATTGCGCTGTGAAGTGCAGGCCCCCCAGCCACTCAGGACTCCAACAAAGGAAGGGGGAGCTGCAGATTTAATCTCAGCCAGGAGAAAGCAAGGCTCAGAGAGGATTTCAGTGGCTTTAGCATATGCTGTGCTCCGCATGAGGAGCGCGAGAGCCGCACATGTAGCTTTTCCTGGTGTTTTAATGCATTATGTAAGCACATTTATATAAATGTTTTCCTGGGTTGGATAAATAGTGCTTTTCTATTTAAATTTAATCCAGGCCCTTGAGAATGAATTTCGCTGATCTTTTTGTGACCCGAGAGATTTAGTCTTGATAAAAATTTCAAACGTGAAATGAAACCAGCACTCAAGGTGTCTCCTGGCTGGAGGAGAGCCTCAGCAAGCAGCGGCAGGGGAACAGCTGTGTTTGCTGAGCACATACTGCGTGCTGCCGTTCAGAGTACTGTGCACACACCCGGAGCTTCCCTTCTGCCTGGGAGCTGGACAACGGCCTGATGATGCCACGATGAGCAGGAAGGAGGAACAGGACAAGGGTGGCAGAGAGAATGTAGGGATCAGAGGAGCCCCTTCTCCAGGAAGGGTCTCTGGAGCAAAGAACTCACAGAAGCCATGGTGTGCGCCATGTCTGTCAACCAAGAGTGCTCTAGATAGAGGGATTAGCAGTTAAGAAACTGTAAGGACAATGAACGGGGAGGCAGGAAGCAGGAGACCAGGTCACCTCCCATAGAGCCTGTAGGCTGCTGTGGAGAGTGGCAGAGAGGGGCTCTGCGTAGGCCCAGCATCTGCACCTGCTACGTGGTGCAGAGCCACTGGAGAAGCATAGACAGGTTGGTACTGCAGCAGGACCTGAGCCTGCTGATGGCTGAGCCTGTAGTTTACCAGGTGGGCTACAGCCATGACCTGAAGGCAGGGCCAGTGGATTTGTAGGCTGTTCTGCAAGCTCATGGTCAAGAACAGCTGAGAGGGGAGGATGTCCATGCTGTGGATGGCTGGAAGGCTGGGTGGGGCTGCTGCAGGGCTGGGAACAGAAGAGGTGGTCCTTTCCAGTGGAGATGACAATGCTGGGCCAGCACTTCACTGTAACGTCCAGGGGGGAAGACAACTCAGGTGGTACCACGGATGGACGAAGCTGGACTGGGACTGCCTGGCATGGAGGTCTGTGAGAGCATGCCCAGTCCACTGTCACCAGCTGGTCAGGGATTCTAGCTCATGATTGGACAGCCCTGCAGGCACCAGCTCCGTCCTACATGAGTGGATACTGAATCTTAGTCTCTAAGGCTGTGCTCCCCTCCTGACATGAGATACCAGATTTCATGTGTGTGTTTGGGGCGGAGAGGCTTTCCCCAGCTTGCTGTGTGTTCTGAACCCACTACAGCCCATGGGAGGCAGGCCAGCCTGCCTGGCAAGGGCTCAGGACCTACAGACAGCCTGGTGTAAATCAGCGAGAGGGAAGGACATTTTTGTTGGAGTCCTAGGTTGGCCTGGGGAGAAGATGTTGAGTGGCAGACCAGAGGGTGAAGGTTGCTGGGGCCAGCAGGCCTGCTCAAGCCCTGTCACAGGCTTATGTGACTAGAAGCATCTGGTGGCATCTTGGAGATCCGGAGAATGGCAGCCACCTTCTGTACCTATGTGTGACACAATCGTTCCCGTAGCACCTTACTGACCAAGCCAGGAGGATGAGCTCACTCTTGGAAGCCCCATGTCTTCCTCATGCTGGCTGGCTGTGACCTCATCCCTCATCTGTGCACCCTTGTCACACGATCTCACACTGAGGGATGCAAAACAGAAAACACATCTGGACACCAGGTAAGGAAGTGAAGGATATGACAGAGGGCAGCATCTCTCAGAGAGAAAGTCTGCACAGGCCTGTTCCTGGAGAGGAGAGCAGCCTTGGCCATGAGGCACAAGTCTATCTGACATGAGGCTTAAAGTTTAAATAGAAGGCAAAAGGAGTTGTGCATAATTAAGTAATCCTGGTCAAGGCATGGCCCCGTGCATCTTAACACACCGTTGTCTCCACTCCAATCTCTTCTGCAAGGCGATCTGATGATAAGCCCAATAAACTGTCAGAAAGCTATGCAGTCTTCCTGGCAGGCAGTTCCTCTCCTGGGTGGTCCCTGCTCCAGTATGAGAGTCCTGGGGAAATAGGGTCCATTATTTCAGTAGCTGGAGCCAAAAGGAGGGGGAGTGTCTTTCTTTGGCTACAAAGTGTTCTCTCCTGGCCCTGCCCAGATGGTTCCACTTCACCCTGCACTCACTCTGCTCCCCAATACCATCACCTGTCGCTAGTGAGGAAGCAGAACACAGAACAGCATCTGCTTCTGGTGTGGACCAGGCTCCCATGGCTTCTAGCTTCTAGACTGCTTTCGCTTGGTCTCGTCTGCAAAGCCTGCCCCTGTGCTGAGGGTGTGCTCAGCTCTGCAGGATGCAGGTGGTATGCAGACTAGAGACCTAGACTAGCCTAGAATGGAATGAAAGAGTCCCAGGTGATGGCTGACTTCCTTAGAACTGACCATAGCACAGGACCTCATCTTGAAGTAGCATGAATGATGTGAAAAGCCCATGTGTACTGGTCAGCATGGAAAAGGTTATGCTCAGTAACAAATGAACCTTGAGTTTTGTGCCTTCATGTCTACTGGAGCTACAGGCAATAGCTGCACACAGTTGGCCCTGGAAGGCCCTGTCCTTGGAGGCTTTGTCAGCTTTTAATATGGCTGAAAGAGTTACCATGTTTGAGGACAAGGAAGGGTCCAGAAATCATATCTGTTCTTCAGTGTGTAATTCACAGTCCACAGGATTCTGCAGTATCAACCCACATGCTCAGAAAGAGGAGAGAACTAGACATCCCAGCCCAGGAATGTCTACCATAGGTTCTAGAAGTTTCTCCCCAAGTTGATAGGGGCAACATTGAAGGATGTAGACATAGAGCAGGGAGCAGAGGTTAGACTCCGGTAGGCCCAGAGCTTAGCAAGGCAACTACTATTAGAGTTTATGACTCAAGAATAAGCTGGGGCTGGAGAGATGGCCTAGCAGTTAAGAGCGCCGACTGCTCTTGCAGAGGACCCGGGTTCGATCCCCAGCACCCACATGGCGGCTGAGGACCATCTTTAACTCCAGTTCCAGGGGAATCTGACACCCTCTTCTGACCTCCGCAGCATTGCACAACACGGGTGCACAAAGCTACATGCAGACAGTACATTCATACACATATGAAAATAAATAAAATAAAAAATATAAAAAAAAATAAGCCTACCTGGTCTGACGCTCTTCCCTCTAGGACGCCTGGGTAGCAGTGCCAGCTTCAAGTGGCTCTGAGAGAACTCTGTCCCTGACAAGAAGCCTTATATCAAAATTGTCTTTTTATATGGTGTCCTTCTAAGCTTAGGCCATTTGAGGTTTCCCCTTCTTTTACTTACATAGCTACTTGAGATGCTGCTCTGGGCTTTGCCACCCAGTGATATTTTATTGCTCTGTGGTGTTTTCACTGCCCTGAGATGTTTTATTACTCGGTAATATCTAGAAGCTCTGTGATGCTTTCCACTCACCAGGTCGAACTGCTGATAAAGATGTGAAACTAAGAAAATGAAAGTTTGCCAAATGGGTTAAATGAAGCACCTGGTCCAATTAGTCCAAGAAAAATGTAGATCGGGTGTGTCTGACATCTAACATTCTGCTGGTGACATCTGTTTTTATAAACTGCAATAATCATTTGACTGATTCCTAGTTGAATTAGCCTGGCCCAACTACAGATCAAACGGTGCAGGTGTCCTGACCCATGGCTGGGATATCTACTTTGTAAACTCTGATGCCTGGGTGAATTCAGGAGGGAGTTTTTCCTAAGATAACATGGCCCATCATGAAAAGAGTCAGGGCCCAGGTGGCAACCATTAAATGGTGTAAAAAGTCCTATATAACCTGAGGTAGATGATGCTATGGGCACAGAACATGTGCTAGTTCTGGGACCTTGTGCATGTGAAAGAGTAAACAAGCTTTCCCACTCTTTCCTGGTGAGTGCTTGACCTCTTAGCTGCTCAAAGACATTTTCCATCATCCTGCAGCTCTTTTGAGCCTGGGTGGTCCCACCAAGACGTTGGCTGGGGTCACCTGGTCTGTTAAAACCAAGGTGACATCTCTGGTGGACTCTCTGTCTTCTCCACGGCCACTTTGATTGCAGGTCCACAGCTGTGGCCTCCAGCGGGTAAATGACAGGGCTCATTTCCTAGATCTGCTGCTGAACCACTGTCCCCCCTAGGAGCTCCTGTGTTGAAGGCTTGGTCCCTACTACAGCACTGCTCAGAGGTCTTTGGGGGATGGCTGGATCAAGAGGGTCAACCTACTGATGAAGTCAGAGCTTAAGGCTATTGGGAGGTGGGAGAACTTTATGGGTTGTCTATCTGGAGGGCGTTGGTTCCTGGGGATGTGCCATTCAAGAGTTTATTCTATTTTTAGTGTCCTGCCCCCACCCCCCACTTAACCTGAGGTGAATGCTCTTCTGGCTCACGACACAATGTTCTGCCTCGCCACAGGCCCAGGTCCACAGCATTGGTGTGACAGAAAACTCTGGAACCATGAACCAAAACAAACCTTTCTTTGGGTATTTTGTCACAATGACTGAAAACTGATACAACTGTTGTGTCAAATGGCTGCAAGCTTACTTATTTCAAACAACAACTCTGTGGTCCATCACACTTTTGGGAGGCCAGGTCTTAGACACATCTGACAGAGTTTTAACATCCAGGTTATATAAATTACTCAAAAAACTAAGGAGTAAGAAAACAAATGACTCAATCAAAAGATGGAGTAAAGAAATGAACAGAGACTTCACAAATGAAGAAGATGCCTGGGAAACATCTTAAAAAGTGTTCAACATTGCTAGTAATTAAGGAAATGCAAATTAAAACCACTTTCAGATTTCATCTTACCCCAGTAAGACTGGTTATGATCAAGAAAATAAATGATACCAAATACTGCAGAGGTTGTGGGGAAAGGGGAGCACTCATCCACTGTTGGTGGGAATGTAAACTCGTGCAACCCTATGCAAAGCAGTGTGGAGAACTCTTAAAATGCTCAAAATGAGCCTACCACCTGACCCAGTCATATCACTCCTGGGTATATACCCAAAAGATTCATCCTATTGCAGAGATACGTGCACAACCATGTTTATTGTAGTTCTTTTCATAATAGCAAAGAGCTGGAAGCAACCCAAGTGCCCCTCAACTGATGAGTAGATAAAAGAAAATGTGGTATATTTACACAATGGAGTTCTATGCAGTGGTAAAGAAGGATGACATCATGAAATTTGCAGGTAAATGAATGGAAATAGAAGCCGTAAAATGCTAAGTGAAGTAATGCAGTCCCAGAAAAACAGATGATATCTGGTGTCCCTCATCTGTGGATCCTAGCACCAAGTCCTTATATGTAAGTCAAGCCGGGTAGTTTTTTTTGTTTTCTTTTTTGTTTGTTTGTTTGTTTGTTTGTTTTGAGACAAGGTCTCTCTGTAGCTCTAGCTGGCCTGGAGCTCATTCTGTAGACCAGGCTGGCCTTGAACTCACAGAGATCAGCCTGTCTCTGCCTCCCAAGTGCTGGGATTAAAGGCGTGCGCCACCACGCCCAGCTTTTTTTTTTTTTTTTTTTTTTTTTTTTTTTTTTTTTTTTTAGCATTTTCTTCATTCATTGCCCGTTCCTCTGTCTTTAGAGCCAGCGTCTCACTCGCTGGCTCCTTCTTGGTCTTCCTCTGCTCCTCCCTTCCTCCTCCCTCCTGTCTCTGACCCTGGGCTTCCTCTATAAGGACCTTGAGCCAACACTAGGCCACCTGGATAACCAGAGTGAGCACGAATCTCAAGATCCTCAACCCACAGCCTCAAGATCATGGCAGTGATATGTTCGCAGGCTCTGGAATTGGACATGGACTTTCCTGGGGACTTTGAACAGCCAATCACAAGCGAGGGAGATCATTAACTAGTCCTCTGGGATGGGCTACTGTGAGAGTTCACCCATGAGCACCATCCACACCAGTTAGAGAGCTAGGTGTGGAATCCCTGGGTAAAAAGTTCGAAGGTTCTTCATACATTTCACCAGTTCTTTCCTTAACTTCATTTACACCTGGGGTCTCGGCTTCTGTACTGCAGTGACTGGCAAATCACAGGACGGCTGGAAGGAGCGGAGGCGCCACCCTGTGGCACCTCTGCCAGGTGACCTGTCGCCAACCTCCCCAGTCTTGTGGTATGACTATCCTCTGGACCTTGGGAGGTGAGTCCTCTTGGAGGCCCGGAAGGCTCTGCCCTTCTGCAGGCTGAGGCTGCTGTCCCAGAAGGGCGTTCTTGCCTTGAAGGACAAGTTCCTCCAGTGGTAATCTCTTGTCCCTCTGTCACATGCGACACAGCTTGAAGACCCTCGTCAGATCCAGCACCACATTCTTTGACTCCCAGCCTCTGAACTGCGAGCCAAATAAACTGATTCTTTATAAATTATACAGTCTTAGGGTTTTGGTAACAGAAGCAGGGGAGAATGGAGCCTCTTTCTTGCAATCAGACTCCATCCCCCATTCTGAGTTGGGGATCTCATTGGCCAGACAACAACCCCATTTAGGTTGTGAGTAAAGCTTGGGGACCACTGCCTGTCAGATCCACTTGCCCCAAAGACATTCCAGATTCGGGGAGTCAGGGCTCTCCCTCAGAAGCAGGCAACTGAGGATGGACCCCTGCCCCTCTGTGCTAGTGCTCAGGCTGCCCTGGCTATCTGTACCCAGAGAAAGAAGCATGGCTCAAGGACTTCTCTCTCCCAGAGGTCCTCCTGCCCTGAATGCACAGATGCCACCAGGCAGGCCCCTCCTGGCATCGAGGCAGAGTAGGTGACTCACCTGTGAGAGTTATTTTTAAGTGACTTGAGCAAAGGAAGTGCCTGACAGCAGTGGGAATTATTCCCCAGCTCAAAACAGGTGCCCTGCCTCAGGGCCCCGAGCTCTCAGGGCAGCCATTGGCACAGGGCCTAGCACTGCTGCACGCCTGAAGCCAAGAAGCCAGGGAAGCAGCCCTGCCCTGCCCAATGGTCTCCATGTTCCTTGCCACACAGGAGAGTGTCCAAGGGCCTTCACAGGTCTCAAGAACTCAGGGCCCCATCTCCCCACCGCCTAAGTCTCACAGCCCACAGCAGACCCCTGTGCCCTGTGCCCGACTCCCACATGCCTCAGAGCCCATCTCTGTCCCAACTCAGCCATGTGCTCCTGGCCTGTCTACTTCTACCCCTGCCCCTAGCAACCTTGCTACTTTCCAAAGCTCACCTCAAATCCCACCTGACAGCAGTACAGCCCTCTCCTGTGGTCAGAAGCAAGCTCACTCCTGATGACACACCAAAAAAGATGACCAGGAGATCGTCTCCGCACAGCCTCAAATACATGTGGGCACATGTGCAAATGCAGGGATACACGTACCTTCACACAAGCATGTGCACAGATACTGGAATGGATCCCTGTGGAACCCACTCATGTCAGCCTGACGCCCTCTGGCCTGTCTCAGAACCTTGCCACTTGTTTCAGATGAGACCAAGTCTGCTCCTCTTAGATTCAAGCACAGTCTGTTCTGAGACTGGAGGTGTTGGTCCTAGAGCACCTCCCTGTCTGCAGCTGAGCCGGAGTATCCCCAGATGGCGGGGACGGAGGGTGGGGGAAGCTACTCTCCTCCTTGCTCTGCTGTGTAGAGTTCAGGGTAAGTACGACCAACCCTGGTAGTGGGTGCAGAAGCAGAGAGTGTCCTGCCTGGCTGCTGAGGCCCTGAGCATGGATGTCCAGAGCCCCTCAACTTCCCACTTAAGGAGACTCACAACTTGAACTTGGTCTTCCAGGCGTCCCTCTTTGAAGGTTCCATTAAAGGGCCTTGCATCTGGCACCTGAATGGCCAGCACTCTGGGTCACACCTGCAGCCAATGGTGAACTGCCTGGAGGTGAAAAGGAGCAGAGGATCAGCTGCCCGGCCTGCAACTGACAGCTTCGAAGCCAAGGGCTGTGGACTGACTGTCCCGGGTTAAAACCACTGAAACGTGGTTGTCCCTCTGTCCCCATGAGGCTCCACGTATTTGGACATTTTATCCCCACTTGGTGGCGGTGTTTTGGGCTGTTTTCGGAGGTGTGGTCTCGCTGGAGGAGGCAGGTCAGGCTTGGAGAGTTCTTAAACCTTGCCAGATTTCCAGTCCTTCTCTGCTTCCTGTGCCTGTTTGAAGATGTGATCCTTTGGCTTTCTGCTCGGCCCCCTGCTGCCGTGTCTCCCCTGCCATTGTGGACTCTAACCCTGTGAACCATAAACAAACTCTTCCTTCTACAAGTTTCCTTGGTCAGCCTGTTTATCACAGCAATAGAAAAGTAACTAAAGTATTCAGCATTGGGGGAAGACCTGCAGTGCCAATATCTGTGAATGGACTAAGTCTGTGCAAGTAGGTGAAGGCGTGCACCTCAGCCTCCCTGGTGGGCTGAGTTCACATAGCCACCAACACCCTGCTGAATATAGGCTGCTGATTCCTGGCCAGCGTGCCAAACGTGAAGGGTACCATCTTGAGTCCTCTAGGCTATGCTGCCACATAGAACCACCCAGCCAAGTGACCACAGTCAGAGCCGCTGGAGGTGGAAGTCACCCAGCCATCCTAGACCCACTTGACTTCCTTCCTGGCTAGAACCATGTGCTCACTCAATGGCTGTCTCCCATGAGGAAATCTTGGGTGCCCTGCCACTCAGTGATAGGATGGAAAGGTAGACAGTGTGCTAGGCTGATGTAGGGCCAGCTCCGGCCCACCCACTATCCGACCTTCACAGTCACCTCTCCTACTTCCTGGAGTGCAGATTTAGCACCTGCTGTTTTGTTCTGAGTCCTTGGGCCCTTATCTGAAGTGACTAGTGGCCAGAAAAAGTTGTTAAATACCTGTCACAGCATGGGTGATGACAACCACAGTCAAGAAAGACAATGGTGGCACTGATAGCTGCCAGACTATCCTTGGAGAACAGTGGATGACAGCCATTTGTGGAGAAGTGACTGTGAGTGGACCTTGAACACACTGTCATCTCTCACACTGGCCCTGTTGAAAGCCCATATTATAGACTTTGAGATGTCAAACCCCTTGTGCCCTCCCCAGGCCAGGAGAAGCACCAGAATGCAGGCCAGCTCTGGCTTGCAGCAGCACTGCCTCCTTCCCTCCCCAGTCTCAGTGCAGCACACTGCCTTCTTCCCTCCCCAGTCTCAGTGCAGCAGCACTGCCTCCTTCCCTCCCCAGTCTCAGCGCAGCAGCACTGCCTCCTTCCCTCCCCAGTCTCAGCGCAGCAGCACTGCCTCCTTCCCTCCCCCACCTTCAATGCAGCAGCACTGTCTCCTTCCCTCCCCCAGTCTCAGTGCAGCAGCACTGCCTCCTTCCCTCCCCAGTCTCAGTGCAGCAGCACTGCCTCCTTCCCTCCCCATTCTCAGCGCAGC
Organism: Rhizomys pruinosus; assembly: GCA_009823505.1. Taxonomy (NCBI): domain Eukaryota; kingdom Metazoa; phylum Chordata; class Mammalia; order Rodentia; family Spalacidae; genus Rhizomys; species Rhizomys pruinosus. The sequence goes on along the minus strand of VZQC01012005.1, from coordinate 4,799,341 downwards.
AGCACTGCCTCCTTCCCTCCCCAGTCTCAGCGCAGCAGCACTGCCTCCTTCCCTCCCCAGTCTCAGTGCAGTAGCACTGCCTCCTTCCCTCCCCATTCTCAGTGCAGCAGCACTGCCTCCTTCCCTCCCCAGTCTCAGCGCAGCAGCACTGCCTCCTTCCCTCCCCCACCTTCAATGCAGCAGCACTGTCTCCTTCCCTCTCCCAGTCTCAGTGCAGCAGCACTGCCTCCTTCCCTCCCCCACCTTCAATGCAGCAGTCTTATAACTGATCTCTAAGGTGGGACCCTCATTCCTCCCCCCCCCCCCGAGGCCTGGGCAGTCTTAGGCAGCCTCACCCTGTTGTACTGGAGAGGCTATGAGGATACGAAGACCACAGTAGATCAGTGATGACCAGTGTCCTTCCAGGTCCCTGTAGTCATAGCAAAGTGCCAGAGCCCAGGGGCCTCAAGACCATCCTTCTCCTGCACTGCTGCAGGCTGAATTCTAGAAGGATCCATAGAACCATTTGGCCGAGGCTCTGAAAGAGGATCTTTGTCCCCTCTTCCAGCTTCCTGGGGTTGCTGGCAGCTCCAGAGTGCTTTGACCTGTTACTCCCATGGCCGCCTCCCCTTCCCAGAACCACCTCCCTGTGTGCCTCCCAATCTTTCTTCTCTCAAGGACACCAGTTGTCCTGGCCTCGGACCCATCTTAATCCACTCCACCTCATCTTAACTAATTACATCTGCAAAGGCCCTTGGCTCCAGATGGGTGTGAATCTGTAGGAGGCCACCCTCCACTATGCATATGCTCATATGCTCCACCAGCCCCACCCCTTGCCTGCCTGAGGAGGCTTCTGTGGCCCCCAGAGGTTCAAGTCTTCCTTGACAGTGTCTCAGGGAGGCCTGCCAGCCCTCAGCCCTCTCCTTCTGTCGGCCTCCCTGAGGTCTACTCTGAGAGCTAACTACATGCTTCTATGACAAGTCTGGGGGAGGGGAGTGCTTGCCGCCTCTGTGAGACAAGATGCCCTGTGTGATAGACTCAGTCCAGACGGAGGCAGGAAGCCCAGGTCTGGCGTCCCACCCTGGCTAGCCTCCGCTTCCCTCCTTTGAGCTTTGGGACCTGGCAGCTCCCAAGGAATGGCTGCTCTGTGGGGCAGGAGGCAGGCATGGCTCAGCAATGAGCTCCCAGGGCCAATCAAGGCTGCTTGAGCCAGGCTCAGCCATGGCTACCGTCAGGCCCCCATGTGTTGGGAGCCTGTGTGCTAGTGGTCTAGACTCCTGGTTCCTCCAGGCATCTCTGCTTTCCATCCTTCTGTTCTAGAATGGTGAGGGCAGACTAGGCAGGGTGCCACCCGGAGGGACCTGGAGTGCAGGCTACCCAGGAAACTGGCTGCAGCCCAGGCCTTGGCCAAGCTCCTGGCTCCTTGGCATACTGCCCACTGCCCCACAAGCAGTTCTGAAAGGCCGGTGTAGGACCTCAGAACACGGACCGGGGAGCCTTCGCAGGTGACCTGAGCACTGCACTGGGGACAGGATCCCAGGGGACCCCATGGGCAGCCTGGGGAGGACAGGGAAGAGGACTGGGGTATGGTTCAGCATCATCACAGTCTACTTCTCGCCCTCCTCTCTGCCCCTACCTCAGGCAAGCCTCTAGCTCTTCACTATTTTTTAAAATATTTTATTTGTTGTTTCTATTTTATATGTGTAGGTGCATCGCCTGGATGTATGTAAGTGCCCCCATGACATGCAGTACCCTCAGAGGTCAGAAGAGAGCGATGGATTCCTCTGGAACTGGAGTTACAGATGGCAGTTAGCTGCCGTGTGGAATCAAACCCAGGTCCTCTGCAAGAGCGGGCAGTGCTCTTTACCACTGAGCATCTCTCCAGCCCCTCTAGCTCTTTTACCCAAAGTGTGACAGAAAAAGCCAGCAGCAACTGCTGGGACTGATTCCCCAGGCTTGCTTCCCTGTCCTCTCCAGGAATGTACTAGAAATGCAGACCCCCAGTTCCACTTGTGACCCCCCTGAATAGGATGTTCCAAGTTTAGCCAGATACCCAGAAATCCCAGGTGGCCTTCGTCAGGGAGGGGTTCTAGCTAGTCTGTGCTCCCACAGCCCTCTTCACCCCTCTGCACAGAGCTGTTGTGCTCTAGAACCAGCCGTAGGTCTGTGGCCTGGAAGCCGGGCTCTAGAAGGGCATTTCCACTCAGTGCTGAAGGGCCTACAAGGACAGTGAGGACAAGTGCTCCGAGGCCCCCTGGAACCCTTCCTACTACAGCAGGCATCCACTGTGGCCCTGGGAGGTCAGAAGCTCTGTCTTGTGCGGTATGACAAACCACCACCCTGCCTTCGGGCCTCTACATGGCTTTTTCCTAAGGCATCCATTCCTTCAGTCTTCTTTAAAATACATAACACAACATAGTTTGCCAGTCTAACTTTTTCTTTTTCGGCAGGATCTCCCTGTAGCCCAGCTGGCCTGGAAGTCAATATGTAGACTAGGACAGTCTCCATCTCACAGAGGTCTGTCTGACTTTACCCCCCAAGTGCTGTGACTAAAAGCGCACACCACCATGCCTGGCTCATCTAAACCATTTTGAGTGTCTAGCTCAACGTCACTGGGCACTTTCACTGTACGGGATGGCCTCCTCCTCCTCCAGAGCACTCCACTCTCCCTGGGGATGCTGAGTCAGCATCCTGTCTCTACCAGGCACCCACCATTCTTTCTGTCCCTATGAATCTGATGGCTCTTACCCCGGATCTTCTGTGGGGGGAAACGTTGTTGGTAAGTCTTGTGGTGTACTATTTAACCTAGCATTTTGCCCCAGCACCCCACCTGTGGCAGCTGTGTGTCTCTTTGCCTTTGCACTATTGTAATGATCCACTGTGGAGTGGTGGGGGGGGCATTCATTTTCTAGGCTATATCACATTTTCAACTCATCTTATAGCCCGCACAGGAGGCACAGGCTCCAGCACCCCAGATCCTAGTGTTTATTTTCTCTTTTCTTTGTTTGTTCCCTCTTGGTATAGCAGCTGCAGTACCTGGATGTGGCATGTCATCGAGGCTTTGGTCTGTGCTTCCCTGCAAATCCACAGTGTTGGGCTGGACAGATGGGTCAGCAGCTAAGAGCACTGGCCCCGCTTGTGCAGGACCTGAGTTCGATTCCCAGCGCCTACATAGTGGCTAGCAACTATTCTTAACTCCAGTTCCAGGGGATCCAACACCTTTTTCTGACCTTAGGCATTACATGACATGGGGGCACTTACACGCATGCAGACAACACACTCATATACATAAAGTAAACATAATAAATAAAACAAAAAAGGTTAACAATGGTGAGAATTTTAAATGATTTTTTTGACCAGAAAGATTTTTTTTTTTAATTTTGGTCTTCTTGAGACAGGGTCTCCAGCTCGCCTGGAATTCTCTATGTAGACCAGGCTGGCCTTGAACTTACAGAGATCTGCTTGCTTCTGCCTCCTGAGTGCTAGGATTAAAGATATCACCACATCCCAGCTAAAAATATTTTTAAATTTTATTTATTTTTATTTTATGTGTATGAGTGTTTCACCTGTATGTATGTAAGTGTACCCATGCCATGTAATACCCAAAGAGACCAGAAGAGGGATCCCCTGGAACTGGAGTTATGGATGGTTGTTAGCCATGTTTCTGGTTGCTGGAAAGTGTACCTGGGTTCTCTACAAGAGCATCCAGTGCTCTTAACCACTAAGCTATCTATCTACCCCCTTAATCATTTTTTAAAATATTTTATTTTTTTTATGCATATGAGTGTTATGCCTGCATGTATGTAAGTGCACCCATGTCCTGCAGTGCCCACAGAGGACAGAAGAGAGTATTATATCCCCTGGAACTAGAGTTATGGATGGTTGTTAGCCACCATGTAGGTATTGTGATTTTTTTTTTTTTTTTGTCTTTTTCGAGGTCTCCCTGTAGCCCCAGCTGTCCTGGAACTCACTCTGTAGACCAGGCTGGCCTTGAACTCACAAAGATCCACCTGCCTCTGCCTCCCAAGTGCTAGGATTAAAGGTGCATGCCACCATGCCCGGCTGGTACTGTGATTTGAACCTGGGTCTTTTGCAAGAATAGCTACCCCAGAAGTTGCTGTCCAGGGGGGACCTGAGCCTTCATCTCAAGCTGGAAGTGGGATTTGATAATGTGTAAAGGCCTACTATAGTGTTTCGATGTTGAAAGTATAAAGGAGTCACAGAGAGCAGCTGAGCCTTGGCATCCTGAGAGGCTGGAATATCCCACTGGTGAAGGTGTAGCCTCAGTTTCAGTGGCCACCCCAGCTTAATCTTATGGGATGACCACTAAGGGAAGCAGCAAGTGTGGAATGGAGTCGGCCTGGGCCTGGAAAATAAACTGTGTGTGCTGTGGACAGCAGAAACAGAAGCCTCACAACCCTTTGGAGCCCAGAAGATCGTGAATGAAGCCCAAATGTCCAGCTTTGAGCTACTTTGCTGGACATAGTTTTGACTTAGTTTCCCTTAAGTGTCTCCAATTCTCCCCTTTGAAATAAAACAGTACTTAACAATTTTGCAGGAGCCCTCAGTTGAGAGATTTTTAAAAGAGACTGAACTTTTAAATGTTTGAATTTTTTAAAGAACTGTGAGACTTTTAAGGTTGTACTGTCTTATGTTGTTAACCCCTGAGATATCTCTCCAGCCCCTCCTTTAATAATTTTTAAAGTGAGAAAATCGAGGCACAGAAAAATATTATCTAGGACTTGGCTGTAGAGGGCTTGCCAGGTATGCATGCAGCCCTAGGTTCCGTCACCAGCAACAAGGAAGGAAGGAAGGAAGGAAGGAAGGAAGGAAGGAAGGAAAAAAGGAAGGGAGAGAGGAAGGGAGGGAGGGAGGGAGAAGGAAGGGGCATGGTGACGCTAAAGGGGCCCACAACCAGGAAGCCTGTGAGCACGACAGAGCAGAGCGGCTGGGACAACTAGTCTTGCTTAGGGGCAACACTTGTAGAATATCACCCCCAAGCCAATGAGCACCCCTCAAGTGCATGGGGCTCAAAACATGTCTACAAGACTGCATTGAATTTTCTAGAAAGCAAAAAGGAAAGTGTATTTTCAGGCCAGTCTCAAACCCCATGAAAGCTAGCTCTGAGGGGCCACATAGGTTGTGTCCCCCAGCAACTAGCAGACTGGTGTGGTCAGGCAAGAGAGGACTAGTAGGAATTAAGGATCAGTGCTGGGAGCTACATGGGGCAACCAGCAACCAGGGGGAAGTGGAGCGTGTCCAAGGTCTGCCCTGGGATGGCTGTGGGGCGTGTCCAAGGTCTGCCCTGGGATGACTGTGGGGCGTGTCCAAGGTCTGCCCTGGGATGGCCGTGGGGCGTGTCCAAGGTCTGCCCTGGGATGGCCGTGGGGCGTGTCCAAGGTCTGCCCTGGGATGGCCGTGGGGCGTGTCCAAGGTCTGCCCTGGGATGGCCGTGGGGCGTGTCCAAGGTCTGCCGTTGGGTGTCGGTCCGAAGTGTTTTGTCACAGCGTGGAAGACAAATGAGGACACCCCGTCACAGTGCATACTCCTCTTCCTGTGGCCTTTTCTAGCTCTGCTTTATATTTTCCCATAGTCCTCAGGAAACCCATGGGAAATAGCCGTATCACCATGATCTGAAATCTCCCTCCAGGTTCCCATGGGCTGCAGCGTGTAGCCCAGGTGTAGACAGGTGATGCTTAGTTACATGACCAATAAGCTTTCTGGTTTTTTGCCAGTCTTAGCTGCAGCCCACCAATCTTGGTACTGGCTGCCCACTACTCATGTTCAGTTCTGAGTAGTCAAGGTCTTACCAGAAAGCAACAGGAATAGGCAAGCCATGAGGACAGGGGAGGGACCATGAAGAAGGGTGTGGAGCCACCGTGACTTCAGGAGGGCCAGGGAGTTTGGTCAGAGCTGGGCAACAGAGCCTCTCAGCTGGACTCATGGAAGAGCAGAGCCACCACCGCAGCTGCCTCTGTGAGCCCAGAAGCTGGGGCACTGTGACGCAGCGTCTGCCGGCGGGCTCAGCCCCATCATGCCGCCACTTCATGACTTGAGTCTCATGATATAGGTTGCCTGGTTTGTCTCGGTGAGAGCAGGTTGGTCCTCCTCCCAGTGTCCAGGCGGTCCAGGCTGGGCCATAGGAAAGATGTGTCAAAGTGTGCTGCCTTTCCTCACAGGAAGTCAAGTATCTTCCCTGCAGTCCCAAGAGATGGTGTCCTAGTTTGTCTTCCATTGCTGTGACAAAACACTCTGACCGACACCAACTTTGGAGGAAAGGGTTTATTCAGCTTATCATCTCCTGGGTCACAGTTGATCACTCAGGGAGCCCAAGAAGAACTCAGGACAGGAACCTTGAGCGCAGGAGCTGAAGCACAGGCCAATGGAGGAGAATGCTGTCACTAGCTTGCTCATCTGCCTCTCATGCTCAGCCTGCCTTCTTATACTGCCACTGCTCAACAATCAAGACAAGTACACCACAGATGTGGCCACAGGCCAATCCAATGGAGCAAATTCCCCAATTGAGGCCCCCTCAACCCAGGTGTGTCAAGTTGACACTAAAGCTATCCAGCACAGATGGCTTCAAGCCCATCTGTTCTGGGCCATGGAGTAGGAGGTAGGTAAGCTGTAGCTGTGGCCCTGCCTCCCTGGGTACTGGTGTGCAGAGGTGTGTGCCCTCCACTGCCCTCCTCTACTGCAGCCTCCGGTCCTCTCCTTGTGTTTTTCCTGGGCTCAGCCCAGCTCATGGTGCTTGCTCTGCCCCTACCCCCGCGATTCTGCACGCTCCCTCTGCCTGTCCAGCACCCCACCTTCTCAGCCTTGATTTCCACTCTCACTGATTACTGGGCCAACCTGCTGAGTGACCCCAGTTTCTGCCTGGACTCTGCTCTAGACCTGGACCTCTCAGGCCTCTTAACCACTCATCCCAGGGCAGACCTTGGACACGCCCCACAGTAATCCCAGGGCAGACCTTGGACACGCCCCACGGTCATCCCAGGGCAGACCTTGGATCCCATGTCCCCAGGAGACCTTGGACACGCCCCACAATCCCAGGCAGACTTGGACACGCCCACAGCCACCCAGGGCAGACCTTGGACACGCCCCACAGTAAATCCCAGGGCAGAACTTGGACACGCCCCACAGTCATCCCAGGGCAGACCTTGGACAGGTCCCACAGTCATCCCAGGGCAGATCTTGGACATGTCCCACAGCCACCCAAGGGCAGACCTTGGACATGCCCCACAGCCATCCCAGGGCAAACCTTGGACACGCCCCACAGCCACCCCAGGGCAGACCTTGGACACGACCCCACAGTCATCCCAGGGCAGACCTTGGACACGCCCCACAGTCCATCCAGGGCAGACCTTGGACAGTCCCACAGTCATCTCAGGGCAGACCTTGGACATGTCCCACAGTCATCTCAGGGCAGACCTTGGACATGTCCCACAGCATCTCAGGGCAGACCTTGGACCGCCCCACGGCCATCCCAGGCAGACCTTGGACACGCCCACACCATCCCAGGGCAGACCTTGGAACACCCCACGGCCATCCCAGGGCAGACCTTGGACACGCCCCACAGCCATCCCAGGGCAGACCTTGGACACCCCCACAGCCATTCCAGGGCAGACCTTGGACACTCCCCACAGCCATCCCAGGGCAGACCTTGGACACGCCCCACAGCCATCCCAGGGCAGACCTTGGACACGCCCCACGCCATCCCAGGGCAGACCTTGGACACGCCCCACAGCCATACCAGGGCAGACCTTGGACACGCCCCCCAGCCATCCCAGGGCAGACCTTGGACATGTCCCACAACCATCCCAGGGCAGACCTTGGACACTGCCCCACAGCCATCCCAGGGCAGACCTTGGACACGCCCCACGGCCATCTCCCAGGGCAGACCTTGGACACGCCCCACAGTCATCCCAGGGCAGACCTTGGACACGCCCCACAGCCATCCCAGGGCAGACCTTGGACACGCCCCACAGCCATCCCAGGGCAGACCTTGGACACGCCCCACAGCCATCCCAGGGCAGCCTTGGACACGCCCCACGGCTCCCAGGGCAGACCTTGACACGCCCCACAGTGCATCCCAGGGCAGACCTTGGACACGCCCCACGGCCATCCCAGGCAGACCTTGGACACGCCCCACGCCATCCCAGGGCAGACCTTGGACACGCCCCACGGCCATCCCAGGGCAGACCTTGGACACGCCCCACGGCCATCCCAGGGCAGACCATGGAACACTGTCCCACAGGCCATCCCAGGGCAGTACCTTGGACACAGCCCCACAGCCATTCCAGGGCAGACCTTGGACACCCCTCACAGCACATTCCCAGGGCAGACCTTGGACACGCCCCACGCCATCCCAGGGCAGACCTTGGACACGCCCCACGGCCATCCCAGGGCAGACCTTGGACATGTCCCACGAGCACATCCCAGGGCAGACCTTGGAAACGCCCCACGCCATCCCAGGCAGACCTTGGACAC